>JAIPRL010008707.1:0-19600 GCA_025469235.1 Pemphigus obesinymphae | reverse complement strand
ACATTCTTCGCGATGTAGGTATACCCTTGCCGGTCCCCCTTAAAATTTTCCCTTTAAAAATCCATCGGGCCCGCAAAAATTAGTCGGCCCCGCATAAATCTTAGGGTGGGGCAAATGCCCCATCTTGTCCCCCCCAAATGACGCCACTGCTTTAGATATTAATAATTAATATTTAGAAATTATAAAAAATTCATTTTATTTTCTACTTGTATAAATATTATTAAATATAAATAAAATGTGATGATATAAATTTAACTAATAACTAATAATTAAAATTATGTACAATTATGCAGTGAAAACACAACTGTTATTTCCAAATTTGAATAAAGTACAAAATAAATTTGGTCTAATAATAAACGCTGTTAGGAATCATATATAGAAGATGTTAGTTGATTTTATGTACCTATTTAATAAGATTTTGGTACCTAGGCAACAAACCAAATAGTCTGCCACTACTACCAGCATGGTCTGTGCACGCCTATGGACTTACACTGTTTATATGTTGTAATAAATGTGTTGGCACCCCCAGTTACGTTTGTTTCTAATAGTTCGTAGTGTTAGTACATTTTGTTGCAAATTCTTTTATTGGCGTGGCAAATAGTTGTAAATTAATTTCAAAATATTGGCACTGGCTTGGAATCGATATGACAATGATGGGGTTCATAATTTTTCTAATACTTTTTATATTATACATATAATGATAAATAATCTAGATAAGTTTAGTCCCGTCTCATTTTGAGCTGGTAATCTATAACTGTAATTATTGTTGTATATATCGTTATCTTATATCCTGAATATATATGTGTATAATATCTAACTTGTATTTGTAATATTGCCCGTTTGGGCAAATATTTTTAATAAAATAAAATAAATAGATATTACAATTTACAATACTTAAATTATGTAGGTATAATGTAGCTATAGCGTTGATTATAAATAGGTACTATATATTATATACTAGGTTAGTATTTATAATCAATGTTAATTGGTAGGTTATACTTATTCTGTTTTCCATGTGCTATTCTTTAAAAATACGAATATTCCAATACTTATCGTAATAATCATATGTGGACAATGTAAGAAATAATAATGAATTTCGTACAGGTATCTTGTTCAAAATAAGTATAATTTTAAGAAAATAATAACAAAAATATTAATCTACGGATTATATATTATACACAAACTAGATTTATAAAAAGAACATTTTTATAACTTAATTAGAATAAGAGTTATAGAGTTATAAATATAATTTTTACTATAATTTTGCCTGTAGGTAGGTAAGTATATAAGTTGTATACATAGGCGGAAGTGGCGTAATTGAGGAAAAAGTCAGGGGGGGGGAATGCAAAAAAACTTATGGTAATTACCCTCTCCATCCCTATAAAGTAAAGTTCCACAGTTGTGCATACACTATTGTTAAAAATAATTTGACTATTTTTGTTTTTTTAAATAACAATTTTTTTAATTAACAGATGGGAAGGCACGGCAATAAGAACAAAATACAGAGTCTTTTGAAAGGCTGTACTTGAGCTATGGACATTTTACATACCACTCTTTTCTAAACTTCCATAATAATATAATTCCATAATTATTATATACTACCATAATATTATATACTAACCAGCCAAAGATACTTCATTTTTACTATCATTCAGTTTATCCAAGTGCACTAGAAAATTAATATATATTCATATTATAATTAACCTGTTCTAACTTAGTAAATTTGTATTAAATTTCAATAGCTTTTAATAAATTGAATAAAATAATAATATCAAAAACATGGATATTTAAAAATTTTATTACTAGCTAGGTATTAGTGATTAATGTAGATATTTGGATATTTTATATATGAATTGTTAATAGTTAGTGAATAGTAGGTAAGTACTTACCGATTTCACACTTTTTAGATTTTGAAGAATTAATAAAATTAAATACTCATTTGACGTTTGCGTTTACCTGAATAATTAGAAATTATTATTATTTATTATTATTATTATTATAATTTGTATAAATTAAATGAACTAGGCAAAAAAAAAAAAAAAAAAAAGGAACAAATTGTAAAATAAATAATGTCAATAGTGGAAATAAGTCATTATTACAAATGATCACACGTCACAAAATAAAATATTGTAGTCCACTGAGTAGGTACAAAATTAATGCTGGTGACCAAAATATGTTTCACGTGGAAATTTCTCGATAAAACTCGAAATAAGAACATTCCTTATCGCGCCGCTGCAACTCCGCAACCTTACCATAATGATAATCGAACACCGTCTATCTAACACATATTTATTAACTATTATCATATACATCGCGTGTATTATTACGAGCATTTATTATTTATGCGGGTAGGTGCGGTCTTATCCGGGTCTAATTTATTATATTAAAATATTAAATATACTAGTGTAATATTATATTATCTTTTGTAGAATACATAAATACATAAATGTTATTGTTTTATGTAGAAAATGAAATGAATTACCGTAATTTCTTTTAAATAATTATAAATTTTTATTTATTTGCTACTTATGGTTTGTACTGTTAAAATACCTGTGGGTAATTATAAATTATAATTTGAATTATCATTTGCCCCCTCTGAAAATTGTAGGGGGCAAATGCCACCCATTGCCCCCTCCCACAATTACCCCACTTATAAGCGGAGATCCCAATCAATATTAAGGGGGGGGGGCTTCAATATTTTGGCGAATAAGAAATAAAAAAAAAGGTCATGGATTAAATATTTTCAAATTTACAATAAAATATATGTAATGAAATTAACACATTCAACAGTCATAAAATATTTTAACACACTATATATTTTTAACTATTTATTATTATATTATCATAACTCCTTCGTACTTAACTTTTATAAATTATAACTTAATGTGTCAAAATGATTTCAGTATTTATTGTTTTAGTTAAATCGTTTTCTATATATAATATAGAAAGTTCATACAAATAATATAAGTTAGTCATTTTTAATAATATTTTTTACTATACTCAATAAAATTCAGTTCTTATTTAGCAAATTATACCTATAGAAAAAATAATGTATTAAGTCAATTCATTTAAATTTTTCAAGAGACAATATTAAAATTACGATAGGTACTTTTGTTCCTCCAATAAAATATGTCCCCCCCCTATGAATAATATATAATATAAAATGTTCATAAAATAATATAATAAATACTTAATAAAATTTACTTTTTTCCAATTGTAAAATCCAATAGATGTGAGTGAATATTCGACATGCATAACAAAATACTGCATTCTTACTGATACTATATTTAAGCAAATTATGATTCTTATACTATAATGAATTAAAGCCACGTTTTTGTGTACCAAATTTTGTTAATGGAAATGGCTAAATATAATTCAATCATTAATTAAATTATTTAATATATATATATATAAATTAATTCAATGAATAGTATTTGAAATATGTATTTTACAAATTTTACAAATTCTGAAATCGGCGTTGCAAATTAGTTGGAAAATTTTAGTACTTGTTTGAAATTGATACGACAAAGTCGGAGTGCTACGTGAAGTTGACACCTCATATGGAAAACTTTAATTGCAGTATAAATAATAAGTTGCAATTCGTTACAAAATTTTGGTAACGGTTAGGAATTAATACGAGAAAGTCGGGGTGCTGAGAAAGTTAGCACCCCCGCTATATTTCCATCTAACTACACGTACACATTGTTGCACATTTTTTTATTTGCGTTGCAAATTTTCGCAAATTAGTCGCACAATGTTGATACTGGTTTGGATTTGATCGGGACAATAGGAGTGCCAACTTGATGAACTTATGGGCTATGGAGTATCGTTCGAATTTTAAATGTACACTTGAAAATAATATTCCATTTCTATAAAATTTAGCTTGCTCTCTGTTGGTACATACAAGTAGTTGATACCTATGTTTTATTCGAAAATCCTCCTCCTCAAATTCCAACTCATAGGCGTTGTTTATCCGTATATAATATTTTACGTATATTATATTATTATTATGACTATATAAATATTTATGTTATATATATATATAACTATATGTATATATAAATATTGTCGGATATATAGATACACAGCAATACAAATTTACAGTAAAAATGAATTTTACATAGCTGATATTACCCAATTATTTCATAAAAGACAATACAATTTTATTTATAATTATATTAATAGTATTGTTATATATATATATACTGCCCTCATAAGCTAAAATGCCGTAAGTCCGAAAAAAATGAAAAATGAGTTAGCTACGGCATCTGATAGGTATACTAATTTTACACATTTTCTGCAAAAAAAAAATAGCCTAAAAATACATTATATAGGCAAATAAACACATTTATTGATTTTTGGTAATGCCGTAAATAATAGAAAAAATACGAGATGTACTAAGTGACAACGCCGTATCATAAATTTACTAAGCATAAATGCCGTAAATATTTTTATAAATACAGCATTTTTGCTTAGTACGTCAAAGATACGGCGTTTTGGTTTAGTAAAGAAAGAAATGATAAATATAAAAATATAGTCGTAAATTAAAAGTTTGCACATTTTGAAATGTCTTATCGACAATCATGCCACTCAGATAAATATCTACTGATATATACGGCCGCAACATATTACGATTGTTAAATGTGTACCTATCCACTGCATTTTAGTTTTCGTCATTGTTGTGTTAATACATTGTTTAAAAATGGATGACGAAATTTACATTTATGATCCAAATGTCACAGTAATGCCTGCCTCACCAAGTAAATAAAATTATTAATACTAACACGTTTAAATGTATTCGAAATAATTTTCTAAATTCTGAAATTAAATTATAGATTCAACTAAAACATTAGATGGCAATGCGGAACACATTGATATTGCGACATTACCCATACAATTTGTGGTTGAAAATACTTACGATACTCAGACTTCAAACAATTCCGAAAATTAATTTAATACAAAATCTGGCCAGGTAAGAAAACGTATAATAATTGTCTTAAAATACGATAGGAAAATAAAATACAACTTTTGAAAAATAAACATTATATTTTACCTGGATGTGAACCTAATAAATGTGTACAAAATATAACAGAAAACCGAAGAATTCATATAAATGAACAATATTGGGATATGAGTTCAATAGAAAGAAAAACATATGTTTTAAATATTTGTGAACGTTTTGACGTAAAAAAACGTCGAAGTAATGATACTTTTAAGAAACAGATTAGTTTGAAATTTTTTTTGCCTGATGAAAATAATGATAGACAACGAGTGTGTAAGCTGTTCTTTTTGACTACTTAAGGATTTAAAAAAAAACTAATGATCGTGTACTTGATGTTCTTGTGTCCACACCTAAAGGACAACTTACACCTATAGCTGACTAACGGGGAAAACATCCAGCAATAAATAAATATAAATATGATACGTTGTTCATGGACCACATTGAATCATTTAATCCAACTATATCTAATTACCGACGTGAACATGCGCCTAATATTCGATACTTACCTAGTGATATTACTATAAGTTTTATGCACTAAGATTTTAAAGAAAAGTACCCTGAACCCGACAAAAGTTATACTTCGTATGATTATTATCGTTGTAAGGTAAAAGAAAAAAAATATTTCTTTTGCACAATTAGGTCACGAAGAATGTAAACTTTGCGAGAGTTTTAATATTCACGAACATAATAAAAATCAAATTGAGCCAGAATGTGATGTATGCAGAACTTACATAGTTCATATAAATAAAGCTAATAGAGCTAAAGATTTATATAAAGAACAAGCTAAACAAGAATTTAATGATAAAAATATTTATGCATCCGTTGACCTACAATGATTTTATGTATTTACATATTTTGTTTAAACTATAAAAATATCCGTTATATAAATATGAATACATTTTAATAGGTACGTAACTAATAAAATATGTTAAAAATGATATTTTATAGTACATTTACGCTTAAAATATTACATTCATCTGACATATATCTCTATGTACAAGATATCTATAATTCATAAAAATACTAAGGATAAATGTAAAAAGTAAGTTTTATTATTGAAAAATGCATTTTAACCGGGTGAATTTGATTTCATTGAATTCAAGGAAAAATTATATAAATAAACACTTAAAATACCGTGAAAAGTATAATACATGAGGTCGTATGATTGTTTGAAAATGTGTAAACTAAAAACTCGTTTTTCTTGAAAACGTTTTTTTCGGACTTACGGCATTTTAGCTTATGATGGCAGTATACGTATTTACATAATATAGTAAGTAATACTGTAGTAATATAAATATATAAATAATTACATTGTGCTAATCAATAATAAAATTAATTCTATATAAATTTGTAGGGTGATGAACGTTTTTTTTTAAAGGTAGTTTAAAATCATGTATGTCAACAAGGTCGAGAAGTCAAATTTCTTAGGGGAGGGGGTGCTGGCATAATTTAAAAAATTTCAGTTATTTCAATTTTAACCGGTCAATTAAAAATAAAAATAAAAAACAGGCAATTAGATTCAATTGAATTCCAATATTTTGGTACCAGTTTGAGGTCAATATCACAATATGGGTGGGGGGGGGCAACTTTACGCGCGTACACAATATACTATTGCAAAACGACGTGCAAATTATATTGGCGATAGAAAGCTTATTAATTTTAAGGCTGGCGGGGGTTATTTGTAACGGGCACTATGGTCAAATAACACGTAGAAAATAGCACAGTGGCTCATTACAACTTATCACTTTTTATTGCCAATAAGATATTTTAAATATTATTAATATGCGGTTCAAATTGTTACGGTAGTTGATTGATAAGATCACACTGTATACCCAGGGGGAAATATTTCACTCCCGACGGAGTTTTCCAAACTGTATCTATAGCCGTGAGTTAAAATATTTTATTGTGATGAATGTCCTTGGTATTACTTATCAGTTATCACCACAGCACATATTTCCATGGATAAATTTGTTTTCAACAGGTAAGTGAAAACTATATATGTTGATCAACTGTAGTTTAGACTTCAGCGATTCTCACCGTGGAGTTCAAAGTATTAAAATAATGGCCAAACCTGTGTGCGTGTTACTGATTATGCCCTCTTAAAATCAGGAATAAAAAATAAACAGATTTTAATACAATGGCTGTTAGCTGATTGGTTACTAGGCGGTATGTAGAATCAAATTACATTAAATATCAATAATCATTATTTTATCTTGAAAGTTTAAAATTAAATTTGTTCAATAAATGTATAGTTAGTGAATACAACAAACATATTAACCATACATATAAATACAATGGGCTATAAGGTCAAAATAATTGCATAAAATTATAGTAAATGATTAATTAACATTATTATTATGTGCATGTACAATAGTTCGCAGCTCAACTACATAGTAATCCAAAGATAAATCATTCCAAAAATTTGATAAATAACACAAACCAGTCAAAATGTTCATGTCAATCTGATATTTACGAAGAAGAAAAGAAAAAAATATTTACTTACATCAATAATTATATTACTAAACTTTCAATTGAAACGGAGCGCATGATTAAATCTAGTATAATTATCATACAATTTTAAGCATTTTAAAATTTAAAATAGTAGATAATTTTTAATTCTTAGATTTATCAAAATCAGCTTTAGAAAACAAAGTGAAAAATCTTAATGAAGGCATGAAATCGGCTCAAGAAGTTATTAATCAATTAAAGAATTTGATAAACCTAGAAAAATCTCGTTTAATATTACCAACGAATGATTTGGCCAAGGATAAAAACAGTAAAATTGTTTTTATAAATTATCTAAATTATGTTAAAATAATTTTCTAAAAAGTTGTCCAGATTATATTTGTGGTGGTGATCCATCGACCCTTCAGTTATTGAACAAGATAATGAAATATTATTTGAATACAATTTTTAAAAAAAGATAAATAATTTCATTCTATAAAAATAATTTTGAATGAAGCTTCAGTATAATAATATTTAATATTGTTTTTATTTCAAAATATTCAAATAAAAAAAAAAATCAGGGAAGCATTTCGCACGTCGAGTAGAATATAGGATTATTATTTTATAATTTAAAGCAACGATAAATTATTATATTCGATAAATACGATTCTGAGCGGTGTAATTTTATTTTATTTTATTTTTGGGAGAGGAAATTAAAAATAAATTCTGTAAAAAAATTTATGCAATTAATTTGGTATCAAAAAAGTTGTTTTTGAAATGTATTTTAAATATAATATACTATCTGTTTTTACTCAGGATTGGAATACCTATTTATCTTTAAATACATTATGAAAATGACACCAATATTACATTGATATAATTAATTTTATTATAGTATTTGTTATTGAGTAAAATTTGAAACCTTTATTGAAAAAATATGTAGTTTTCTTCAAAGAAACATTTTTAAAAATTAAAAAATATTATGTTTAAAGTATCATCTAGAACCTATTTTCATCATTAGCATGCACACTCCAAAATTCCCACTCGACTCTGTGTAGTCGAAAAGTTTCTCACAAAAAAAAAATAAACATATTTATAAATTATATAGATTCTTCACTATGTTGTATTAGAACCAATTGCGATCATTAACATACAAACTCCAAAATTCCTACTCAACTCCTTCTGGTTAAAAATTTTCTCACATCAAAAAACGTTATGCTCGGTCATAGTAAATATTCTCATATTTTCACATTTCATTTAAATTTGAACACTCTAAAAGCGGAATTATATACTGTTAGTTCTAATGTATTTATGTTGCGATTTAAGTTGGAATTAGTTTAGTAATTTTTCCTTATCACTGCATATAATCCTAAGACTAAAACTTATTTTAGTATCAAAATAATAATTATTTATTAGGTATATGGATATACGTTTTTTTGTGACGTGTAATTTCAGTGAACGTTACTATATTCTGTCATGTGTCAATTGGTCGCATATAAACCTGAAAAAAAAATTTAATAAGTTTACTTTTATTTAGCTAAATATTAAATACTTTCATAACTATAGGAAACATTTATTAAATAATATTTATTGTTATAAAACAGAAACTCTGGTAATTTATTGAAAAAAAAAAAATATATATATATATATATATAAAATCTGTATATACATAAGTCTGTATATTGGAACTATTTATTAAATTTAATTTACATACGCTTATCACAATAATAAAATACGAGAAAACATTATTCATAATAATAATAATAATAAATATTAAAAAGTTAAAATTAATCCCTACTGTTCAACTATTGGATAAAGTTATTGAATGTTGGAAAAAGACCACAGTAATCTTGTTGCGAATGTTATTATAAATAATTTTTTAATGCTTGAAAAATCTATCGGGGAAATTTAAAAATTACTTCTTAATAGCAAGGACTGGAACTAAACCCAAAAAAACCGGTTCCTGGAAGCATTTCAAGAACTAGAACCTATATTGGAACCTATTTCATTGAACCTGAACCGGAACCAAAACCCTTTAAAATGTAAAATTAAAAATGTTTGTTCATTTAGATTCCTAACGGTCTTTGAAAGTTTAAAACTACCTATAAAGTCTTTGTACTTTTAACTATATGACGATTAATTTTGTCTTACAACTGGATATTTTTACGGTGTTTTAAAATTCCTAAATTTCATTCTGTGTGCCTTGCCTCACTCGCAGTTTTTTGTAAGATGTATGGGAAATTAACGCTGATAATCATGTGCCTAGCTGTGATTTTTCAATAAAGTTTTCCGAATATAACTGTATATAATTGCAAAATCAATATGTTCTGAACTTGGTCGTGTTTTACATATGAAGTGACTTATTTTATATTATTGTATCAGAGTGTATTATTATAATAGGTATGTGATATTAATTAAAAGTAAGATATTTTGGACAGCACGCAAGTTAAAGGAATTTTTAAAAGTCAATAATATAATGGTTATGTACCATGGAAAAATCAAATTTCAACGTCGTCCGTATAAAAAATTAATTATTATTATAAAATTATATACCATTATGAACAATAATTGTTAAAATGAAATTATTTTATTATGGTGATTTTTATATTGGAATGTGAATATAACATACACATTACACATACAATATACACACTTAGATAATATATAATTATTTATGTATGAAAGAACTAGGTACCTAGGTATGTATACAATACAAATAATATACAGTATGATTTAGAAGCATATTTTAAAAATTCTACAATTTGTTACAAAATTAATAACACAATAATCAACCAATTGCAATCTTATTTACAATAACACAATATAAAAATATAACTTGTAAATAAACACACGTCGGCTGAAGCTGGCACAGAATTTTAAAATTTTGAAAAATTTGAACAAATTTTTAAATCCAATCCACTGATCATTCCACTGTATAAAATTGGTAAATTTTAATCTGAATGTTAAAAATTTGAAAAACCAGTTCGTACTGGTATTAACTGGAACCAAAATTCAAAATTTTCACGAATCGGAACCGAAATATTATTTTTTTAAAGAACTGAACTGGAACCAGAACCTATAAAATCGTTAAGGTTCCAGTCCCTGCTTTAAATATATATCATTTAGATTTAATTTGCTATCGAATAATTGTACGCATGCAATGGAAATACTCCTTCTACTAAAAGAAACAACAATAATTAAAGAAATGTAGTAAGTACACTTATTTTATCAAATGTGCGTAGTATAATTCAATATGATGTCAAATAAGGTTAAAACGATATTTCATTCATCTCGTTTGTGCATCCAAAAAATCATATTTTGTAATAACACATTTTGTATAAAAATTGCATCTAACACATTTGTGCGCTTAATCCTCGATATATCCAAATGTACTTGCATAAATAATATTTATTTTATATTATATCATGCACAATAATTACACGTGACCAATTGACAGGCGACGCAATTACTGCGGTCGAATGACGGTATTATACTTATTCGATATAATCAGCATTCAAAATTCAGGATTATTAAGAATCTTGGCACTTAATGTATATACTTTTGTTAATATTGGATTATTTTAAAGAATGTGCCGTATTAAGAAACAAAATAAATTGGATGGAGAATTCATTAGATACAGCAATTGTCAGATATAATGAAATTGGAAAATCTTTAAATATTCCATCGAAAGACTTATTTATTGAAATGAAAAAACAAATTACGCCATTTCAATTAAATTTTGTATCTAAGAAAAAAAGAGAAGAAATGGTAAGTTACAAATATTATTTATATCAAATCAACATTAGGCGTGTATATAATTTATACAAATATTATTTGGGTGGTTGATAGGAACGACAATATAAATTTAAAGAATCACAACTCATTTTATCCGATTTAAGAACAGCTATGGACGTGCTCAAGAGTAGAATTGTTGATCACGGTATTACTCCAACTTACCGGTTCCTGAGAAAAAGCACATCTGGACAACAATTGAATTACAATTATTCGTGTACGTTGTTTGGAATGTATGGTAGGTCATAATGAGCCCTTTACCGAGATTGGTTTTAATAAACGTAAATTACAAAAGTTGAAGGAAATGGTAATAATAAGTATAATGCCAAAGAAAATGCAGCTGCTGAAATGTTGCGCTCCATTATCAAAAGACAAAAAAATCGATCTCTTTCTTCTCATATTAGACCATTCAACCAGAAAGAGTAAATACGATATTTTTTTAAATTATTAGTTAATATATAATATTGATTTAATATATTCTGTATAGATTTAAAGCCATGAGCCCATTGATTAAGTTCAAATCTAACTACGTAGAAATATTGGAAAATGCATGTATCAAAAATAAGTATCAACCGCCAATATACACGCTTCTATCCCAGACTAAAGATGAAAACAATCTGGATAATTATTATTCAATTCAATGTAACGCAATGGACTTCGTTGCAATAGGTAGTTTTATTTTAGATTTTGAACGGAGCGAGTAATCTATTTATTTTATAATGATGTTTATTTATTATTTTCTATTTATCTGGGAACAACTCTTCGATTAGAACTTTACAAGGAGTCTAGTAGGTGTAGTAGAGTAAAGATGTTTTTTAATATTTTTTAAACTAATATTCGTCCTAGATGGTCCTGTCCACAGATTATTTCTTGATTTTCCCCATAGTTTTTCTCGAAATTCTTAATTTCTTAACACAAAAAGTATATATTTTTATTATTTTATTTAAAATATATTCCTAACAAATAAAATTTCCATGATTACCTACTGACATTACCTATATTATTACTAAAATAATATATATGGTAAAATTCTATATTAATTATATTATATAATAGTAAAATTTAAAAAATATATATATTATATATTTTACAGTAATAATAGTTATATATAATAACACACCGAGCTCCACATAAAATAATTTTATATAATGCATGCAGTGTTCGGATCGTTCACTTGAAAATTTAATTTATTCACGTTCAAATGTATTTAAAAATAACACGTTGACACTCACGTTCTTTAAATAAAAGTACACGTTCATTTTAATTAACAAAATATAAATTTTTCTTATATAGGTTCTTACTAAAAATTACCGATTCATAAAAACTATATCATTTCTATTTAAATCTAATAAGATTTATTGTAAAATTTTAATATATTTCAATTTATTTGAACAACCAGAAAACATTTTCAATTCCTGAGAAATATGAACATCGTTGACGTTCACGTTCTATTTGACAGAAACGAATGGCGTTCGTATCTTTTTCACAAAATATGAACGTCGTTCTTTCCACACACTAAATGCATTCATACTCATTGACGGATATGAAGGTCATATAAGGGAGGAAGAATTTTTAAAAACTTATTTAAGTACTTTAAAAGAGTAACAGTATTAATTTTACTTATATTTTTTCAGTTAACAAGACAATATTTAAATATGTATACTTGAAATTTAGAGGTGAATGGGCTTATTTAAAGTTTAGGGAAATTTTTTTTTGAGATGGTGGGGGTGTATTATTTTGGATAGTTGAATTGGTTGACAAAACATATTTCGGCAACACTGTCTACAAAGGTACCTAAATGTTAGCTATCTTTAAATTTACAAATAATTAATGTTTAAATGTTTAATTCAATAATTTCATTTACCTTTTATATAAACAATAAATATTATATTATATATATTATTAATTTTTCTAAACAACAATTTCAAACAATCTCTAATAAATATATATTGGTCGATTTGATATAATAATACCTATTAATCAAAAATATCCATTTGCAGGCCACAGCAATAAACGATCAACTGCCAAACAAATGTCAGCACAGAATATTATCAATTTATGGGACAAAATGAATCAAAAAAGTACATATTCCGCAGTACCGTGAATCAATAAATTTAAGAAAAATTGTATCCAAAATTATACCGTTTTTGAATATATAGAATTTATAATTCTTGAACAATAATTTATTTTAATAAATTTTTAGTTTTTACAATTTCAAATTATTGCTGTATTTTGAATTTCGACATAGATTAATATTACTTTAAAAATTTGGTCTACCCAAATCTCGAATCAATAATTAACGAATTTTAACAATGGAAAAACAATAATTACTCAAGATATATTACTTTACGTTAAAAACCTGTATTACAAAAATGAAGTTTTCTCAGGTTGTAGTTATGAAATAAAATTTGCACACAAATAGATGAAAAAGTAATCTGTATTTCACTGCCATTATTGAAAATTATATAAAGAAATACATTTTTTTTGCAAATCAGTTTTATTTGTGCTATCGAAAAAAGGACAACAGTTACAACTTACAATACTGACAATTGTATAATTTATTAATATTGTGTTCAAATTTTATTGCTTAGGTAACTGTGTTATAGATCCTAATATTTCTATACTATTTAATGTATAAAAATATGTTGAGAGTATAATATAGATGACGGAAATGAAATATTATAATGTTCAGAATAAAACCAAATAAGCATAAGATATTAAATAATATGATGTCTTTTATTCATGTCAATTAACGATTCCATGTATTGGATATACCTCTAAATTATTATACTTAAAAAAAAAAAAAAAAAAAAAAAAAAAAATCAGAAATTAAAAATTAAAAAAAAAAATTTGCATTATGGGCTAAAAAACGCATTAAATGCATTTTTTAAAGAGGACACAAATAATTTTTTAGGAGTTTTGTATAGCCAATTTTTATGAAATATTGAGAAAAATCCAAATCAAACAGATTAAAAATATTTAAATATATTTTAAAAGTAAATTTAAAATAAAACCTTGTCAGTACCATTTTTTATTATTGCGTAATCACGATATTTATTTTAAAAACATGATTATGCAATTCAAATGACGAGTTACTTTTAAAAAAAGTATAAACAAAATTTTATCACTGTTTGAAAGATAAGAAGTTTTGTTGGTAGCTGATTTTTAAAAATCGTATTAAAAAATTTTAAATGAAACTTAGAAAAAAAGACGTATTTGATAAATATTCAATTGTATTTTGAAAATCTAATTCAAAACAATCAATAATCAACAAAATATCAAAAAAGTTTTCATCACTTTAGTATAAAGTATCTCTTAGTGTATAATTTATGTCTCACGTCTCAATGTTTATCGGATTTATTTTCAGGGGTATTCAAAAAGCTTATGGTCGGGAAAAATTACGAATGATTCTTTTTTTTTACGTATCTGCCATTTTTAAATTTTTTTGAAGATAAACGCTTAGGACCAATGAAATTATAACATCGCATAGTGGTTTGAAATCTAATTTCAAGCATCCAAAACTAATAATAAAGAAAATAATAAGTACATACATCAATAAAAATTATTTTGAAGTACTGAATTTAATTTATAACTTAATTTTTAGTTTTAATAACTGTTTTAATGAATATTACATTGAATTAGAAAATCGTAATATAATAATATATCATATTAATGGTATGGCTTATACGTAAATATCATAAACACAAATTATTGAATTAAAACGAAATATTAATATGTATTTTATTTCCAACAGATAGTAGGTAGTAATAAAGACTTAGATCATCATCCAAGTAAATTTTTTATTTTATTTTTTTGTCAAATTAGTTACTTTGTTTTGTCCGGTTATATTATCAAACATAAAAGCTAAGGTTTTATGAGAAGAATAAGAAATAACTGGACCCTTTGATAACTAATTTTTATAAAAACTTTTTTAATTTTTTAAGATCTAGATGGTGATATAATTGATTGTTGTATTAAACTAGCTGCAAATCTATTACCACGATTAAAACGTTTACTTTGAGTAGCCAATATTAATTCAGTGGATGTAAATTGTTTATAATTAATATTCATCCAAATATAAAATTGTTTAAACCAGTTTTAGTATTAATTAAAGTTTTTATTGGCAATTGCCACTTAGTTTTTAGCTACTAAAAATTTGTTATTATAAACTTTTAATAATTACGACAGCTCATCATCCATAATCTTTGTAATATTAATGTAAATTGTAAAATACTTTTCTTCCAAATTCTCATATTCAATATTCCAATTTTCATTTTCATACCTGTCTTTAATAACAATAAATAAAATAAACTCGACTTAATAGAATAAGGATTTAATAGCTCACTTTCTTAATAATTAAAAAAATCGTTGTACAAATAATTGAAAATTAATTCGTAATTAAATTCATATATGGATTTCCACTGGAAAAAGCAGAAAAAATTTGTATAAACACTTTTTTTTATAAATTTAGACGCATATGGACGCAAACAAAGTGTATTATGGTTTAAACTCAAGAACGTGTTCTATACAATATTTATGGCAAATATGAGTTATTTTTAGTTATTTTCTATCCACCTCATTTAAAATATAGATTTTTAATAAATATGTTTCCCTACTTGTGAATTATATGGAATATTAAGCAATTACATACTTACCTTTATTTATGAAACTCATTTTTATAAGTTTTAAATAATTTTAGAAACCTAAGTACATTATGTAAATAAGAAAAGGGTAGGTACTATACAGGTATTAATGACAAGGAAAATGGTATCTTTTATTATCGATACGCTCGTACATTATTGCACTATGTTTATCAAACTCATTATTAACATTTCATTATTGACATTTCATTATTGACGATTTTTATATTTAATAAGCAATTTATATTATTATTATAAGATTATTTTCGTTATTAAATAAGTTTTATTTTTGAACTTTTGGCGGCGTAAATATCGGATTCGGACCACCGTTCGACGGCTCCAAGAAATATAAGCCTAAGACATATTGTGTCGACCGTATTCATTTTCCTTAAAATTTCTTCACTGTCAATATTTCTCCAAAAAAATTTATATTCCATTCTCCTCCACTGATTATATAAGCTCGATTGTCCACTTTCCTCCAAAATATTTGGAAATAGTGCTTGGTGTATTTATAATTGATTTATTAGGCATTTATTTATATTTCCTATACCTATTATATTATAATTATTATTAATTTAATGAAAAAGAAAAAATAAGGACAAATAATAATAAATAAAAACATAACAATTCATTATTATTTATTATTGCTATATTTTTATTTTTCTTAAATAATTCGTCATAAGTCTAATACACTTTCTTAAAAAATTAATATTGATAAGTAATAACTAATAAATATACTAAAATTCTAAAATAATATTATTACAAATTTTACTTATTATTATTATTATTATTTTTTTTTAATTGTAATTTTTATATATTGATACCTAGCACCGAAGTTCTATGTCCACCTTTTATAATTTTCGGTAAACGCAAAAAGATATTTTGTTGTCTGCTAATAATATTTTACTAAAAAAGAAATGAAGAAAATGTAATTCTTTTTTTTATTTCATTGGTGTATATTATATTTAATACATCACAAAATAATTTAAGTAAATTAAATAAATATTAATTTATATTTATTGAGAATTAAAATAAAAAAGAAATCTGGACAGGCATTTTTGTGCACAAATATATGAATGAAATATGGACATAAGTATTTATATCCATAAATATTTATGTTAAATATTTAAATTATTTTATTTAAGTTTAAATAAAAATATAGTAATACAAATTGTTTTATATTTTTATTTAGTATAAGACAATACAATATTTATAAATATTATTAATTTTTATTATATTATATTATTAATTATTAATGTAACTTTCCTCTTCTTCATTTAACTGTTCCTATATAGTTACATCCTCAACATTTGTAGATGTTTTCAAGTTTAATAGAAGTCTCTATACTCCTCCCGAATGACATCTGCTTCAAAAGGTATAATAGATCCTTTTTTTTTCGATTGATATTCTTAATTTGTTTTTGTATTTTCTCTGTAGAGAGATGTTATTCCAGTCTATATTACATTTATTTACATCCAAATATTGGAATTCATATTCAACTTTATATTTGTAACCAACAAAACTGGAATTTTTCTAAAATTCAAACCACTTGACATGTGCCCACTTTACTATTTCTCCATTGCGACTTTTATATTTTATATTTTGCACTATTTCTTTGTTAAGTTTATCTAAATCATAAAATTGATCATATAACTAAATAAGTAAGGGAGGTATAATACATATTTCCTTAAAAATAATAAAAGCCCAAGAGGATATCTATACATGATATATCTATATATGTATATATAAATGGTTTGTAAAAATACCTACACAAAAATCATTATTATGTTTATGAACATGAAATGCATATGCATAATAATTTATAAAATGTAGGTATTAAAATAAAATATTTAGAATTCAAGATTGTAAAACGCACATCATCAACTTTTTTCATTAAATACTTTCCTAAAAAACGCAAATAAGCAAAAAAAAGGATCATCAGTGTATTAAAAACTTTCAAAAATATATTCCCGGAATAAACCCCATGTACACCCTACCCAGTGTTGTTAAGGGACGCGTTCCAAAAAGAACGATTCCTTTTTATAGGAACGATTGAAAGAACGGCTTCCATTAATTGTTAAAGGAATAGGAACGTGAATGAATTCCTTTTATTTAGGAATAGGAACGTAATATTTTTTATTAATTCCTTAGTCTTGGAATTGAATTTTTAACGTTTTATGAAAGAATGTATCCAAAAATATTCAATAATTACGTGTAAAAATAGTCTGCAAGTGTTGGATCATTATATTATCACAATTTATTTATATGAATGCTATTTATATTTAAGTTTAGAACATACAAACGGCGAAAATGAATTAAATACACAAGTTATAAAAAACGATTTTTTATGTCTACCAATTATGAAAAAACCTGAACTGTCAAGTTCAAATTTAGATGAAATGGAAAATTATTTAAAACCTGCTGGTCAAGATATATCTTCTTTGTTTATGCATCCAACAGTTTTAAAATTATTCTTGGAATACAACATTCCATTGCCCTCAAGCGCGCCTGTTGCAAGACTGTTTTCAACAGGTTCAGTAGTTATGACTGCTAAACGTTTTAAATTAAGTGATAGCTTATTTGAAAAGCTCATACTTTTAAAACAAAACAATGTACTCGTATATTCATTTGAATAATGTATTATAATATTATAATTTATACTTCTATCTATATGTATGAACTAATAATTTTATAAAATAATTTTTATAAATTAATATTTTTTATAATAATTTCCACAATAATAGTTGTAAAATGTCTAATTACAAATATCTTTTTTTTTTTTTTTTTTTATATATATAAAAGATGATAATAAGGAACGAGATAGGAATGAATTCCATTTTTGTAGGAACGAGGAATGGAACGGGTTCTCTTTAATATTAAAAGAACAAGGAACGGAACGGATTCCATTTAATACCAAAAGAACGAGGAACGGAATGGATTCCTATTTGAAAGGAACGTTAACAACACTGCCTCTACCCCTAGTCCACCACTGGCTAGTTATAAGGTTTTGATATTATATTTGGACGTCGCCCGGGTAAAAGAGAATAATTATATTTGAACAATTTTTTTTGTATTATTATAAATTTTTTTTTTTTTTAAAAAGAAGAGGTAATATATGGGTGAACTGGAAGGTACCATATTATTATAAGAGAAAGTCATGTACCAAATAATTAATTCACAATTATATCACTGGGTCTATACCCACCTCACTCCCATGTCACCTACAAGTCACGATATGCCTATGGTTTTATATTATCGTCTATAAAAGATAAAAATAATATTATTTTTCAAAGTCAAATGAATATTTTATATATTTATTTGTTTAATTTATTTATTTTATATATTTTTTAATATGCACAAAATTGTTATTATTATTTTAATGAGATAATATTAAAGATTTTTATATTTTCATATACAAATATTTGAAAAGGCATTGTGCAAAATAATCTGTGTGCGATTTTAACTTGCAAAAAATCCATGTGATTATTGTGCAGAACTCTAAATTCCGCGGAACACATTTTGGGAACCAGTGCAGCTTAGAATAACCTAGTTAAACCACTTCCTTCATAGAACGACTACAAATTATTCTTCTTCTTCTTCTCCTTCGCCTTCTCTCCCAAGTATTTGGGGTCGGCCACCCTGGTCCTACACTTCCACTTAACTCTATCTCCCGCATCTTCTTCACTTACTCCCACCTTCCTCATATCACTCGCCATTACAT
>JAIPRL010008706.1:0-19600 GCA_025469235.1 Pemphigus obesinymphae | reverse complement strand
TCTAACCCAAAACATTTTGGTGCTTTCCCTACACCATCGACATCACGGCCGTTGGGTAGACCCGCACATATAACTGATGGAACGGCTACCGCAGCCGCTGTCAGGCTGGTACTGGTCACTTGGTCCCACAATCTCCACACCCAATACGCAATTTTGTTTTCCCCGCGAACATCCGAGATGGGAAAACTCGGCTATATTCATTGTAAGACTCCTCATACCTTTTTGACAAGTTTTATGCCGGCTGTCGACCTGACGCAACCTCAATTAGTCGACTTCTATGATATACATGAGGAAACCGTGTAGGTATTCTTAGCCCCCTCCACAGGGCTAATTTATACAATTTATTTATAAAACCATTATGAAACTTTTAAACCATTAATCACAGCGATAACATAATCGCTGATCTTGAAGACGTAGGTTTTCTATATTATAGTTATTAGTTAAACAGGTTGTTACACATCAAATAAGCCATTTTACATAGGCGGCATCCATAATCCACGCCAAGTCACCAATAAACATTATTTTGTTACACATGGTCGCGTATTATACGAATGTATTATCGCCATAGAATATTTTGTGTTTTCCCCAACAATTTACTTACCTACCCCACAGATATAAAAACAACTAGATAACTAATTACCAAATATCTTTGAAACATGAAAAATGGTTGCATTCCTTATCAAAAAGGTCCGTGTTTACATTATTATACGAACTGAGATAAAATCTTGAGGTCCATGTATTATACTATTATTCTATGATTATACATAACATAATACTAATATTAGTAGGTATTATTTTAACTGTCATCTGGGATTAATTGCAATTTGCATTTAAGCATTTTAAGCATCAGCTGTAATCAGTATTCAATATAAATATAGTGTCAGAAATTCTGTTAGTGTTACGCTGTTATTGGTTGAAAAACGGAAACACGGACCTCATTGATTAGAAATCGGCCATTTTATAGGCTTCAATATTTTACATTGCAGGGGATAGGAAGTTAGCTATCTAGTTGTTTTTATATCTGTGACCTACCCCGAGACCCCACGGCGATCCCAAGTAAAAATGTCCACCCATCGCGTAGCGGTCATCCACACGAACGACACAGCACGCGCAAAACATATTGTACTAAATTTTATTATTTTTCGAACGATTTTGCCGTGTGCTATTATCCCGTTATTATTTTTATTTTGTATTTCTCAATATTGACTCGAATAAAAAAACAATATTTCTTTACGTTTTTTATTAATATTTTTTCTCATTATTTAAAACATTAAAATTTTTTTTTAATTATTACAATTTATGTTAACAAATAACAATGAGTGAACAATCAAATAGTAGTCCCCAAATCATTATTCGTAAACCTAAATGGCCATTTATTAATCAATATTTTGAACAACTATGTGATACAACAGACAAAAATTTGACTTTTAAATGCCTTCTTTATGGGCCAAAAGAAAAACGAATTTCAACATCAAATACATCAAACGCAAATCTTCGAACTCGTATAAAAATATGTACCTACCTATATATTATTATTTAGAATATAATATGGATTGACTGGCTTTTGCGTTTAGGAATAAATGCCCGGAATATCAATAAAGTCCATTTGTTTTATTTTTTCTTCGTATGACATCGTAAAATACTATTCCGTAATCAGATTTCGAATTTTACATTTTTAATCCTTTTTCACTTTATAGCTTTTGGGTCTTTATGTTTTTAACGTTTGAAATCCAAGTTTTCAAGAAATATCAAGTGCATAGGTAGGTAATTATCTATATAAATTATATTATGTATAGTATCTATCGGGTGTCATTAATTTACTGACCTGACCAACATTATATTGGTATATGGTATAATTATTATAAATATATATCGTAATATAAACACCACTAAAGGTATGCCTTTAGTTTATTATAGATCTTACGGTATTTACAAGTTTATATGATCATACGATTGATAAATAAATAATAAAGTTTGAACTTACTATTGGATGATCACCCATTCCATTAAATTCATCTGTAATCTTTTCCCAAGCTTTATTCTTCTTATGAATACTGGGTGAATCGGTGTCTTTTTACTCTCGACTACTTATATTGTGTATTTTAATTAATTCAACAATTAGTAGTTTTTCAGGAGCAGAATATGCTGAATTTTTTTCCACGACGATAAATGTGCGGAATGATTTAAGAACAAATTTGATTGAAACTTAAGTTTACTGGAAAAATAGTACTTAATTATAATTTATGACAATTAACATTAAAATTTAACAATATAGCACGGAACTTTGAAAAATAAACGATATTTACGGCCCTAAGTCTTTTACAGGTGGTATAACATTAGTTTTATTTGTGTTATCGAAAAATGGACGACGGTACAACACAGATAATTTTGTCTACTATATTGTATAAAAATTTGGTTTCTTAATTATAATATTGCAGCCCAAGAAAACCTATTTCATGTAAAATAGTTTTTTTTTTTTTTTTAACAAATACCATAATTACACAACAATGAAAAGTAACACGGGTATGGGGTTCTTTTCAAATTAATTTTAAAATGTACTCGAATAATTTTAATTTGTTAGGTTTTCATTTTCCTAAGATTTTGAAAAAAAATACCGAAACGAAACCGCTTAAAAATCGGGTATTTGGCATTGGCGCATTGCGTCTAAATTCAGATTTACGCTCTCTACACGGCACGACATACAGCGCTCCATACGAGTTGAAACCAGTACTATACACAAGCAGTTATAGCGCTCCCGGTGGCGTCCAGGCGGTACTATTTTGGCGTCTAAAATCTGAGCGGCAAACCTGTGTATGTACGTTGCCTATCCATAGTATATTTGATCTATGATAGTACTTATACTATTACAATTTACAATTATTATTTTACTAATATTTATTGATAAATCGTCATTATGACGGGTGAAATTATATTATGTTATAAACCACGATCGTAAAAAAAAGGTTAGTATCATCGGGAAGATAATACGGGATCAGGTTTGGTTGCGCTTTTTGCACGATTTGTGTATAGACCTAGTAGCGCTTACCTAGTGGTCATAAATCGAACTACACGTTCTGTGATTATAAATGGAACGGTTGAAAAATTGATATGAATATTGAATACTCGATATGAACATTTTTAACAGATTTACGCATTAACAATTTATATTTTATATTATTTATATTTATAATATCCGAGTATTCAACAAAATTACAATAAATAAGGTATTAAATATAAATATTATCTACATTTGTATTATATTCCATTTAGGTACTTAAAATCATTACTTATTACTCACTATGGAATATTATATAAAATATACTTCCGAAATAGACAGAAAAAATCAAACGGTCACGAATAAACTCAAAGATAAAGTTGAAAAAGCGGAATTGTTATATTATATGGATTTATTTCTGAGCATCGTTTATTATTTAATGTTATTGATCATTTAAGTAAAACATGCCGAGAAGCATTTCTTGACTCGAAAATTGCAAGCACTTTAAGTATTAGCAGTACTATTTATGTTAAAATTGCGTTGAAATATGTCATATTATAAACTATAATGCATATCACAATTTTTGAACCACCATGAACCAGACTCCCAAGTTCTTACTATCTGCTCTTGACTAAAAATTTTTTCGTAAATTAACGTTCTCGGCTTAACGACAAAATTGGAACAAGGAATTGCTTTAGTTTTTATAAAAAATTATACACATTTTATATATACAATCAAGAAATTCGCCAGCGTAAACCGGTTTTGCTTTACCGATCCCGATTAATGATTTTGGTTTAGTGCATATAGATACACCGGTTTAGTTAGAAATTCGTTACAATAATCGGTTTACCCCCCCCCCCTATAATTCTTATTATCAGTTATTAGTTATTACACAACATTGATTCTGTTTATCATATTATTGACAGTTCAATTTAAAAATTTTTACGTTTTAAATTTTTTTTTTTTAATAAAAATAAAAATGGATAATAACATTAAAATTGCCATGTTAAAAGATTTTATTCTTACTAAAAATCGTGTTGTCACTGTTATCATATATTAATAAATTATAATAATTATATATATATATATATATCTGTGGTTGCTACAGAAAATAAATTTGTTTTAATGTAAAAATTGATAACATGAAGTGATAACAGATAATTAAGGGAAAATCAGGTTTGGGGTGGGGACAGATCGGGATCGGTATTTTTCGAACGCCTCGCTACAGCGGTCGAAAAAAAGTAAACCGGTGCGTCTCAATTTTTAACCGGTTTATAGTTCAGCGAATTTCTTAAAAGTACACCGGTTTACTTTTTAAGGGGAAATCTAAACCGGTTTAGTCTAGCGAATTTCTTGAATATATACATTTGTACAGGAAAATATATTATATAGACCTAAGTATATATAATTACCTAGTAACCAGGGCTTTAAACTGTAATGTAATAAATAATACAATTCTATATAGAAATATGCAGTTAGCTAATATAGAAAAAATATTTCTACGTTTGTACCTATATATATATGTTTTCGGATAGAAATGGATTAGGTTTTAAATTTAAAATCAAACTATTTATACATTTTTTGGAACCAATTCAATTGTATAGTATCCTTGACTTATTCAGTTTCTTGTACATTATATATAAACGAAACTACTAAATAGCGAATAGTTACTATAATAATATTTTCGATATTAAGGTTTTTTTTTTTTAGTAAAAGTAAAATAAATCAGTAATATTTTACATTCGAGCAACCAAAAACAATGATACCATATTATGTCCGTATCATAATTTATTGTACAAAATTTAATTGGGTGAAACATTTTTTTTTTTTGTGGCCGGGGGTCCTCACTCCCCACAATATACAGCAGAAATCTATTAGTTGATTTCACACTGTACACATTTTTTATTTTTATTTTTTACTTGTTTACGTTTTGAAGGAGAGTTTTATCGTCGGCAATTTTGTCGGCACCACCCCCTCCCCCCACCGATAAATATTTCTTATTTACGGCCCTGGTTACACCGCGTATTTTAAAAATACCTAATCAAATTTATATGTATTTTTATATAACACGTAAAAATACTTTGCGTTGCTTAATTCACTGTAATTTTTGTCCCTAGAGGTTTGATTGTATCCGTTTTCTTGTTTCTCTTTATTTAATATCATTTTCCACAATTTTTTTTTTATAATTTTTTTCATCATTAATATCAGGTTACAGTAACTCTGTCTTAACCGCTTTTTTTTTTATTTTGGTTTGCAATTTTCTCATCAACAATAACTGAGCTAGAGATGAAATGAATGCCTTCCGGCGGACCGTATCTATATTCTAGAAAACTATACCACAAACTATTCTTAGTCCAGTCAAATTAGGAAAAAGTCCGGAACTAATTCTCCGAGAGCTAGCATATCGTTAAAAATTTAATTTATTCCTTACTAATGAACATACTAAAACCTACCCCTTGTGCGTAGCCCCCCACCGCCTCTTAAAGGGAGCATGTCCCTTTCATTATTATTACTTGTAACTCGTTAACACTTAAAGATAGAACCAAAATTCTTATGACTAAAATTAAAGACCATAAAATTTACCATAGAATAGGTTTACTTTTAATACTAATACTTTGCGGTAAGTATTGAATTTTTTAAAAAATTAAAATTTTTTTTTTTGTTCTTTGGTTTTAGCAAAAACTACTAATCATACGCTCAAATTACCTATGATAAAAGTTAAAGACAATTTTACATATTATTACGTTAAATTATTACAAATATTTTAATTATGGTAAGTTATAATATTGTTTATATGGCGTCGGCGGCGGCGGCACCATAATTGTATACAATTTATTGACTATGACGAAAATACAAAATATAAGAATAAGAATAATAATAAATTATAATTGACTAAAAAAAATTCCCCGAAAGATGAATTTAAGTATACACTAGGTTTATATCTTATTCACGAACGTACTAAAAGTCCTGACACACACTCCTTGTGCGTATCCCCCACCCCTCAATAAGGGGCGCGCACTTTTTTCCCCGATCTAGCTTATAACTTTTTAACCGTTGAAGTTACAACTAAAATAAAAATGACCAAAAATAAAGACCGTCAAATTTACTCTAAGAATATATTATTAAATGTCTTATATATTCATATAGTTACGTGCAATACAATGTTATATGGTTGAATTATGTCATGAATGTTATACAAATTATAAAATAATATACAAAACACAGTTTTTTTTTGTCATTTATACACAATGTATTATTATATTTAGCAAATATATTTCGGCAGTATTGAATGAAAATGACCAAAATTAAAGACCGTAAAATTATCATAAGATCATTTATGTTATTTTTTATGTATTGTTTAGAAATTAGTTCCGGTAACTTTGTCGATTTTTTTTGTCTAATTTGACCGACCGGACTATCTCATTATATCTAATATTCATAAACGTATTTTTTTAAACAACCACTGATTTTACAACCATCTCGTTACTTTGATTATGATTCGGGCTTATAAATGAGCACTTAATATCGTTATCTAAACAAAATGTTTTAAAATCCATAGAATTAAATGGCACATTATCTGGGACATAATTTCATTTGGTATACCAAACGTAGAATATGATTTTTTATTTTTTTTCAATTCTTTTATAACTTGTGCATGTGCACATTTTGAGTTTACATTTATTGACTGGAACCACTATATGAACAATAATAATCTGTCACCGTCAAATAACATGATGTCTGACCCGCTATATTTCAGTAAAGTCTACTCTCCCAATACCTACTTAAGATACCTATCGATGTTTTTCCAACTTATTGTGACATTATTGGTTTTTCAATATTGGCTACCGATTTTATATTTATTACAAGATTCACATGACACATAATCAAATTGTTTAACATCATTAGACACGAACGGCCAGTAAACTATATACATTTCGTTTTATTTTGAGCGCTGTTTTACCTACGCCCGTATGATCTGAACGCAGTTTTACCATAAAATATTTTTATAAGACCTATGTAGGAACCACGATTTAAGATATAGAGGTTACTCAACGAACATTTATTTTTGATACACGAAGTATACCTATCACTGATTAATTCCATGACAAAATAAACAGGTATGCTGGCAACTTTGTGATACCACAGATAACATGAAAACAGATTGTGCATTCCCTATAGAACCAATGTAAAAAATTAATACGGTGTTCTAATTGGATCGCCAAAATCAGTATGACCACAGATATCAACGCAAAACTATTGGATTTAGTTAGGTAAAACTTTTAGTTCATATCACCACAGATAACATGAAATACAACATATTATATTGACAAACACAAATAATGTACATATTATATGTAAGTACAGTCTCTTAAACGAGTTTGTTATTTAATTGAAAATTATTATCACAGATAAAATATTATCTTTGTTGTTATTTTGATCTAACGGTACATTGATAATATCGCATATCGATATCAGTGTTACCACATATTATATGACACATAAAATATTTTTGTTCCGTTGACATAGTCACACTGCTTTTGGTGAGCTCATCAGCGCTCACGAGCTGGCCAGTTTTTTGTTTACCGCTGAGTGCACAATCTGTGATAGAGGCGGCGGTAGCATATAAAATTGAAATATTTATACTGCTTCTTGAGAAGTGTTACGAATTTTAAGGATTAAAAATATTGTACAGATATTTATGACACAATTTACAATAATAATATATAATAGCTGCTTATGTTTTTAAATAATTTCATATTCTGTGAATAAACCTATTAATTATTACACTATATGTGTATACGGTCTATGGTTCTATATTAATAAAATAATAATTAATTTTATAATTAATGTAATAAATGTATTTAGATAATTAAAGTACACATGAGTGGGGGTACCTACCTAAATTTGGTATCGAACAATAAAAAAATGTACTTATATTTATAGTAAAAAAAAACTATTCAATACGAAGAAAAGTGATTTCATTATGTTTTGCAATTTATAATTTTTAACCTTAGACCTTAGTACCCATAGGTTCTTCTCTTTCGCTCGCTCTCCCATTCTTGGAACAAATCTAGTTTACCGGGCACCCTTTTTTTTTTTTATCGATAGTACTTTTAATGCTGATTACGAATCTGAAAAAATGTTGAACCACTTGCACTTACTTTAGAAATTATAGCAATTTTAAGTTGTTTTGTCCTATTTAAAACGACATATTTTACGTTGCGTTTTCTAACCTAATAACTGTCTGAATATTTTAGAAGTGGTAGGTAAATTGATACAAAGACAACACGTTTCTCGCGGCAAGATAATTTTGGGTACGATCATACATGCGCACGCGTATTGGCATAAAATGTAGGTATTTTCAGTGGCAGTAGGTACATGTGAGAAACAGCTGGGAGAGGTGTGGCCACGTTCGCTCCGCTCGCTGCGACCGACTCCATTCGCTTCAATCGAAAATATTCCTCCATTTGCTGTGAAACACAACGTCGGGTAGGTAACAGGTTAAATTGCATATATGGTTTAAGTGTACTACTTTTTTCGGTTGTCACACTCAGCCGCTAAACCTTTCATTTTTTTCGAAAAAAAAATAGTTCAATGGAGGGGGCAGAAGGGAGACTTTGAAATATAGGGTATATACTATGTGTAACCCTTTGGATAGATCGAAAACCTAACGGGCGAACCCTCGCTACGAATAATCACGTCGACTAAAAAACGACTCTTTTGTTAAGAAAACGCAACATAAATATGTAGTTTTAGATAAGACAAAAAAACTTAAAATTGCTATAACATCTAAAGTAAGTGGGAGCGATTCAAAATTTTTCAGATTCGTAATCAACATTAAAAGTACTATCGATTAAAAAAAAAAAAAAAAGGTGCCCGGTAAACTAGATTTATACCGATATTGTTGTTTAAACGATACGTCTTATATTACATATAAAAATAAATATTTAAATATTTTAAAATATTATTTCTGGTTCTACAAGACATAGTTTGAAATTATTACAGAATAGTCAAGAGACTTCGTAACGGCGGTTATCTTATCCAGTGCAGTAAAATTATCAATTTATAGAATGCATACAATGTGATCTAGCGAAGAAGCAATGAGTAATGCCTCTTGACACGGTTTGCAAACCTATCCGTGTTGAACTCCAAATGACTTACACAGTCGATATAAGGAACGCCGCCTCTATATTACTCTATGATATATCTGCCTACCAGTATATGAAGCTGTGATTATTAAAAGTGTATATTGTGTAGGTAGTACGTATACAATAAAATTTGATTTTTATATCTGATCACCCCGATTTTGGAAGAAATTTTGTGTTCAATTAATTTAGAATTGCGTCCTCAATAATTATTGTTCATTGCTAGATATATTTTACTCAATTATTTAAATATCTACTTAATTATGATATATTCCTAGATAACAAAATGTCAATAGAAATAGCCTATTCAATTATGGGTAATTATTATTATATGATTACTAGGTAAACCGAAGACTAAGGCAAGACGTAAGGTACGATTGCATGCATTTTATAATAAGTATACAAGTAATAAGTACAATAAGTATAATAAGTATACAAGTGTACAACTTTGCGCGTTTCGGAACGAGTTATTTTATAGAACCTAATATTATATTATGTACGATTGCATGTAAAAAGCATTGCGATGTTGCCAGATTAGCTAAATTATTTATATGTAATTATAAATTCATATTTTTAATAAGATAATAAACAATAAAGATTAAATACAATTTCGACTATACACAACAAAATACACAAATTTAATGTTACTATCTAATAAAATTAATTGGAAGTAATAGTGAATATTGTACTTTCATTTTATGAAATTATTTTTTTATTTATTAATTAATTGATATTTAAAAGCATTAACAACAAATAATTTATTTTTCCTTTCAGATAAAATTTCTCGTACATCGTTTATTGAATCCAAATGATGAAAACTAATAGTACCGGTACATATTTTATATACATACCTATTACCCGCCTATACGCGTGTGTACAATGTATATATACCTCAAAGTACAAATAAAAGAGAGTAGAAATACATTTATCTCAGAATGTACCTAAAGGTACACTTTGAAGAACATATCTGGCAACATCATATGGAAAGTTTACGCGTGCAATCATAAACCAAAAATGTATGTGCACAAACGTATTACTTATATTAACATTTTTAGGGTAAATTTAGATTACCGATAAGATATAACCAACTTGGATTACCAACTACATGACAGTCAATAAAAATAATAAACGCAAACGAATGATAAAGCGACATTGCATTTCGTGTTGCAGTCATTCAACTGTTATATTGTATAAATTAAATTAATAAATTATATAATTGTATTAATTACCTACAAACATAAATAATTAATATGTACCTACTAAAGTCGTTGCCGAATAACTATAACTGCACGTCGTGGCCGGTGTACCGTTGTAGCAATTGTTTTCCAAACTAGTTTTTCTGCTCAATTGACGGTTGTCACCGCCACTAGTAGTTTATCATAAATATAAAATTAAACTGTTTAACTATTTGTGCAGTGCCAAGTTTTCTGGCGTCGACTCTACTAATCTGTATGATAGTATAGACCACGGTATATAATAATATAATACCTACATTATAATATATCATGGTGTACATAATAGACACGGTTGTAGATAAAATGGTTGCGCAACGGCCTCTAATGAACTATAATAAAAAGCGGCCAAGAAAGTTCTTATCAAATTAGGCAAAAACCTAAGTACTACTAGCGCTTTAGTGAACAGTGATCAATATTTGAAAATAACATAATAATATCGTTATCATAATGATTATATTATAATCACAAATTCACAAATGACCTTCATATTTTGTCATTTTGATTATTTAATAAACATATACGCAGGATATAATCAGTGATTGTGTAATGCCGGGACGATAGTAGTCAAGTTTTCTGCCGCAAAGCATTAGTGTACGTTAGGTTTTCAATATTTTTGAGAAGAATATTTGTAGGACACATAATTGAGTCTCGACGTACAACTATTCTATCTATAATATGTATATCTATTATATACATTTATTTATATTATCTATAATAAAAATGGTTTTTACTATAATTTTAATTGCATTTTGTTATTACGCAAAACCGTCTTGAAATCGTGTTACAGCCACTTGACTTAAATTTAAAAGACCTTAATAGCTTAATGTATTAATGCATTTTTTAACTGAATAAATTATTCATAAAAATTACTTATCAAAATATATCCGGAGTCCAGAATCATCTGATTTTTATTTGCAATTATAATAATAATAGTTCATAGTTATAAGGTAATATCTTATAATTACACAAGAAATTATTTTTTTAAAGTACCTACATGAATTCAATAAGAAATTAATTATTTAATTGTATTTATTGTAGAATAATAAATACATTCTATATTTCTACATAATAATATTTTTTCTAATGCATAAAACGAAAACATTTCGACACATATCATAGGTGTTCAAAATACGCGTCGGAAACATTTACAATGAAAATGTATTGCAATACTGTCAGACAAACAATTATTTAAACATTGTCGACCTTGGTATCGTATAAAATCGTATAATATTGATTTTTGAGAACATCCGAATTAACGATATACTAGCGTCGTTTCATGTCTGAAAGCAACATTAGATACATAATTCAACGGTCTGCGGAAACAAAAAAGTCCCAAAATAATATTTGGTAAAAAAAGTCATTTTTTTTTTTTTAAATTAAATATTTATCTATGTTTTTATAGGTACAGTTAAAAATGTCATAAGTTGTAGAAACCAATGAAAATGTGCACAGGAGATCCTCCCAATTTTTATATAAATATATGTTTTTTATGGCGTTTTATTCCATTTTTTTGTGAACGGGGAGGGGAGGCAATTACCCCCATTGCCACTCCCACCCTTGTATACGTATAATTTATTTATAAATTTGGTTAAAAAAAAGACTGCAAGAATTGGTAAGACCATGACTGACTTCTACTGAATCAATAAGACCAAGACAAGGCCGGTACATCTTCGATAGACTTTTAAAGCCGGTTGCCGATATGAACTTATTACCGGCTTATAAAAAGGCGGTATTTCAATCCGATCGAGAGTTACGACAAGAGATCGATATAATTATATTTTATCGTTTTTTGTAAAATTAGATATCTGTAAATAAATTGTATTATCTTAATGATATAATATATATATATATATATATGTGTGTGTGCATATATTATATATTATATGGGTAGTTTGTGTACGTTGAGTGTTGACCATCAACTTTGACAATATTGTATGTATAAATAATATAGTACATACATAGATTAAATATACTTAATCTATGGCACGTGCTCGAGGGCGTAGTAACGGGGGACCCCCCCCCCACAAAATATTCGATGATTAGAAAAAATATGATATCAGTTCAAAATATTATTAATAACTATATTTTTAATATAATAGTTTCAAGTTCGTACAAAATTACGTGTTTCAAAACAGTATCTAATATAAAAACTTGTTTTGAATTTTTTGAATTATAAAAGATGACACAAGCGCGCCCGCAGTCGGTTGTCCGGATTTTATATACCTATTTGATATTTGTATTGGTAATATGGTTTTTGTTAGTCATTTATTTTACTATAAATCAACATGATTGTCAGGTGACGGTATCAATTAAGTAAAATATTATACAATTTTTAAATCAACTCTAGACGATTTATTTACGTGTGTCATTATATATATTATTTTTTATAACATATTGTTACATTGTACAATATATATTTTAATTAAAAAGACACGGGTATACAATAAATAATAATATAATGATATCAGATAAGTATATAAGTATAAATTATATTTAGTATTATGATTTTAAGCACAAATCATAGTTTATTAGTTATAAGTAATAACTTATAGGAACAACAGTAGCATAAACGCATAGCGCGTTTACGAAAGTGATATAATTTTTAAAAAAATGGTACAGTTTAGGTTTCTGTCGTATTGTAATTTATATTGTTATTTTTTTTTTTATATATATATTTATTTCGTGAGCATTAACTATATTACATATACATCATAAAGCTAAAGATTATACGGCATTAATATTACTAAATCGAGTTCCTGAGTAGAGTATTTTAATTTTTTCTTTAATTACCTAGAACTTTTAAAGTTTTTATTTTAAAAAATCTAGTCAGTCACTAGTTTTATTATTATAGTATATTATTATTATATCTTATCCTCATTTAATTTCAATATAAAATTATTAAAATTTAAAAACTGTATAAATTCATTTTACAAAATTCTTGTTAATTTTAAATTATTCGATTAACTGCTATTATAATAAAAATTTCACAATCTTATTCCAGTAAATTTCTTACTGCACTGGTGTACGTACCTAAACTGTTGCCGTATATTATAGACGATAGCGTTCAGTCTCGTTTTATATTGTACATGTTCAAAGTTCTTTAACGAAATTAAAAATAAAAGAAACATATTAAACGCTGCAAAAAATACCTCTAAATATACTTTTAAAAATTTATAATTTATTTTATTATTTTATGTTTACATTTTTTATTTTAAAATTACCTGTACTTATATTTACCTCTAACTTCGATTAAATATTAAATAAAAATCCATGGAAAATACTTTTTAACTTAAATACCTTTTTTTTGTACTCTTGGTCCGGTATTTTGCAAATAAAAAGTTGGCAACCCTACCAAGGACCAATACCAAGATTAAGTCTAACACGACCAAGTTTGCCATGATTTTGGTCTTTGTGCATTACTAAGATCAGCGGAGTGAGATTTTAACTTGGTGTACCCGTAAGTTCGTTTAATCTATCTACCTGCCCTCGACGCCCTAAACCACTAAGCTACCTAATTGTGAAGATAAAATGGTCGAAATTTCTCGTATTTAAACTATAACGGATGGCACCATACTCGACACATATTCAAAACGAACGTCGTGGTCGTACAAGGACGATTCGTACACAGAAATGTTCAGTCGGGTGTTTAAAAGTCCGAGCAACGCAAATCCGATCTCTGCGACGTGGCAAAATGTAAGCAAAGTCGCAAAAGCCAATTTCGGGAGTTCGGGGTGATTACAGTGGATATGGTGTGTACTTGAACTTTACATTTTCGGAAAAGTCAAAATACGGATGAACGGAAAAATACCCACGAGGCAGACGTATTGGAAAACGATACGCAAAATTAAATTATAAAATATAAAAATAAATTTTTATCTTTCACGAAAAATCATCTATTTGGAGTTATCATTAATATTAATATATATAAAATTTATTTATTTTATTAAAAACCAATATAAAATATTAAAATAAATATTTCCGTTAGCCGTGGATGGGTGAACCGTCATCCATAAGCCTATGTTTACATGTACATGTACATTTAAAATGAAATATAAATGTATATTATTTTCTTACCAAACTCACAAGTACCTATTAGACTCGTATAAATAAAAAATGTACATAGATAAGAAACAAATATGATATTCTATATTTATAGTTGTTGTACACTTGCACCTACACCATAAAATAGTATAGAGGCGACATTCCTCGTGAAAGCAATTTGAAGCTCTACGGTTAGGTTGGCAAACCGTACCAAAAAAGCAGTGAACAGCACTTTTTCAGCAGATCGCATTGTATAGCACTATCTGCAAATGTGTCGACTGAAATCTGAAAATCTATAATTTTTGATGATTGGGTGTGTAACCCCCCCCCCCCAAACACATACCCCTTATCACGCCAGCACTGTATATAGACACCTAACTTTATTTTATTGTTAAATAATATTCAACTATAGGTATATAAAAAATTTTCTTAGGAATTGTTATTTCAACTATTAAAAAAGGATTTATAACTGTATATTATTTTATGCATAATCCATTGATTATAATATAATATATACATTACTGAATTGCTCACTGATCCGTATTTTGGTGGCTTGGTAAATGTTTCCGTTGTATAACACTTTATAATATTTTAGTCAAATCAGGTAACACTGTAAGCACTTGATTGAAAGTCACAGTTGACTTCAAATGTACAATATACACCACAGCGAAAATTATATGACCACTGATGCACGCACATGTTATGCCAGTCAAAGGCTATTTCATATAACTAGCGCTTACAGCATTAACCGATCTTACTAAAAACAATTTAACCGCTTTACAGCGGTGATATTTTCAAGTCACCGAAATACGAGTCAATGAACTATCTCTATAAATAATACACTAGTATATCTATATATAATAAATTATTATTTTCATCATTTAAAAGACAAGAGAAATATTATTAATCAAAAACATTGAAATGTTACATAAATGGTAAGTAGGTGAACTTCGAAACTAAATCTGGACGAAAAATTCCGACTTCATTATCGTTTTTAACTCGTTAAAATACGTAGGTACGCACAAAAATAAATTGTAAACTGAAATCTTGTAAGTTATATAAAGCACGGTAAATACCAAAATATACTTAACTCACAAGTTCAAATCGTCATAACTTAAAAAAGAAACACAACCGACTTTTTCTGATTGCCGTTTTAAAACTAGTGCAATAAACTAATAAAACCCAATGAAAAAGAATCCAAAAAATGGGTATCTAGTAAGTGGTAAAAAAGATTTATACTAAAAATATATTTTTGTTTCTTTTAATAGTCTTTATCTGCTTATCGTTTTATCGATATATTTTGTCATTCGTCGGCGGCGTTCGGTTTATACTTAGCTACCTCGCCATAGTCAAACAACGCTATGTTGGCATACAGAGCGCCAACATTTATTGACTGTTTATTGTCATACACTTATACGGTAAACCGTGTTATTTGAGGTAACGATGTATACATCAAGTTTTCGTTCATCAACGCGGTACGTATTATATCTCGTGTTTCCGTGTTATTGCGACCACGCATTTCTGTTCGAAATATATTTTATTATACCTACCGTTTATTTTGATATTTTATAAAAACGTATTTATTATATTATTATTATTGAACGATGGAATCTTCTTCCAATATAATCGACGAAATAATTAATTATGGTCAGAGTCGGACTAGCCCGGACGATCTAGTTAGTCGGCAATCGCGGACTGGGCCCTTGACTAATTTTGGGCCCCCTTGCTCATATCTGAATAATAATATTTATTAATATATCTACGAACCCGATATTGATTTACTAAATAAACGATTATTTTCTAATCTGCAACCATAGTAAAAAGTTCTAAACGATTGATCTGTTTTTGAAATCTGTAGGAGTATCCATTTACATATTTCATTTAAAATGTACCCATGTATCACTATAGTACTGGGATTAAGTTATGATTTTTAGTTTTATTGTTATATTGTATACTACTGACAAAATTAACAACATTTCAAATTTAAAAATTTACCACCACCAGAAGATCCTCCAAATTTGACTAATTTCGGTTTTTCGATCGTTGAGTGTAATTTTGAAGTTTAAACCTTAGAATTATAAAATCAACAACTTTATTTTACAACCATAGTCAAAATGCCTGAAAGTTTAATCTGTTTTTATAAAGGCTTGTAAAATAGTATTTTAATTTTCCTGTGAAGTATGCATTACGTTTTTGGATAAATTATTTATTAAAATGTATTTTATAATACTCAGATAAATTGAATATTTATTTAAAAACGCCTAGGCTCAATATACATGTAGGTATTTATTATATATTCCTATATTACCAACATTTATATCATTCCAAATTTTACTATTTTTTCCTCTTTTCACAAGATATAGATTAATTTATTATACTTTACATAATATAAACAATTTTGTCTCTTTTTATAGTTAGTTTTATAGTTATTGCGTTTTTTTTTTTCAAATGATAGATTAAAAATTTTCTTAGAAACTAAAAATTGTTTTACGTCCCATATACATTTCAGATATCAAGTTTGAAAACAATTAAATAATGTTATTTTTTTAGAAAAATTTTATCTAAAACGATTAACTTTTCCTCCATGACCTTCCAATTAACTGAATCCATTTTTAAATTTTCTATCGTTTTTTTTTTTGCTCAAATGTTGAGTTTAAGACCTAACATTTTTACAAAACATTAAACACACCTACCGTCCCTATATTACAGTAATACCTAATTTAAACGATCTGATTTTCTAGGATTAATTAAATTTTGTATTACCTTTTCAAAATATTAAGTATTAGGACATGGTGTTATTTTACCGAAAATATTTTCTCAATCTGTAGTCATCATTAAGAAACTAAATTTGTACACAATATTTACAAGTTCCATCGTCATCTTTATTTTTAAAAGACAAAATCATAAAAAAATTATTAATTTTATAAATATTATTATTTTTGGTGGATTTATGCTATTAAAATAAGAACGACGATAACATACAGATAATTGTGTCTACTATATTGTATTTCTTAATAAATTACAACTACTGCAGTCCGATAACACTTTATTTTTTTGTAAAGCGGTTTTCGTTAATAAACATCTTAATTAGACAACAATAAATAGTAGTAATGACATGGAATTATTTTTAATTACTTTTAAAATATACTTAAATATTTTCTAAATTGTTAGATATTTTTTTTAATAAAATATAGAACACCTATAAATTGTATACGAAATTTCTCTTAAGTGGACCCGATTATTAGTATTTTTCATCCGCTATGGCCTATTGGGCCCTTTGGCCAAATGCGGACTATGCATTTTGATGCCTATCCGATACTGATTATAATATATATATAATTATTTATATGAACATAAATTAAAGCTTACAGAGAAAAGTCCTTTTTTAATTTAAATGCTATAGACAATAAATCAATTGAAAGTTTCAGTTTTTATGGTATTTTATTATTTGAATAGATACTGATAATTATTACTATTAATCATGAACATTTTATAAAGGTAATGTGAATTTTTTTTTTTAATTTGTCTACCCAATTGGCTTATACATGTTTCGCCACTGGTTATATATTTTGTGCTACAACCTTTCAGTATCAAATATGTAATTTGTGATTAATGTGAAAATAGTAAATTATTACCTATTATGTCCTAAACGGAATACATTTACCATATTCATATTAGCATTCAGACTGTAGGTTATATTTTTCATTTTTCTTTGTTGAATAGGTAACTTTGATTATAAATAATATATAATCATTGTAAAAAAAATGGTATTAGGTATGAAAACCTAATATATGTTATATTTATGTTATTGAAGAGGTGTGTTACCTATCATATTTAATGTTTTATTTTTTTATTTAGATACAATTATTTTTGACGATGAAAGTTTTCTCACAAATCGAACATTTTATTTTGTTTCCCATATTTTGTAATAGAATATTTTCGATTAGATGGATATATATATATATATATATATAGGTATATATGCGTATGAAATACCATAGCCTTGAACATGATTTAACGTATATTGATAATATTTATCATATCGGATAACTTGGAAGACCTGTTTAGTGAAATGAAAAATAGACGCTTAAAATATGAGTATAAAACTGTATGTTTTATTATTTTGTAATTTTCGATTTATGCAAAACGTATTTATTTTTTTGTTTTTCTATATGGTATTAATTTTGGTTTAATGCCTTTAAATTAGTACATAATTATTATATTGTATTCTATGTTTTTCAAAAGTAAATATTTTTAATCGCCCTTCCACTTTCAAAACCCACGACGAGCCGCAACTGGTTTTTATATTTAAACGATTTTTGTATATAGGTGGAATGGCATACTTTCAACACTTTATTAAATTTTCAAGTCTTAAAAACTAAAATTAAGCCTATTATGAAATAAATGCCTCAAATGTGCATATTGCTATAAATAGCCTAAACATTTTCAAAAAATCTTTGGTATTAATATTTTACGTATATACGTTTGTGGTGAAGATTTGATGCCGCTAGCATCAATATTTTCGGAGTTATGAAGAATTTTACCACAATAGTGTTTCCCAATTTTTATGTTCATCTTTGATAATTTTTTTCTCACGCATTTATCGAAAAAATTAAAAAATCGAAAATTGACCTCTTTAAAATCCCAACTAGATGCAATTTGCTACCAGAAAATAGTGCTACTTGTAATGAACGGAGCCCTTCTTTTTATAGAATTTTTGGGTACAGACATAAAAAACACATCATCTTTACGAAAACCAATACATTCCTCGCTTTGCTCAGAATCTAAAATTAAATTAAATTCTTTGTATTAAATTATATTATATAACTATCGTATGTTTTATACGTATATTAAAAATATGAACGTGATTTTATGGAAGGTATTGTAATTATACAACAATAAAAATTGATACCAACACAAGAATATTTTTAAAAAGCCCTGTGGAGGGGGCTAAGAATACATCCACGGTTTCCTCATGCCTGTCGTAGAAGTCGACAAATTGAGGTTGCGTCAGGTCGACAACCGCGGCATAAAACTTGTCAAAAAAGTATGAGGAGTCTTAAAAAGAATATAGGCGAGTTTTCCCATCTCGGGTGTTCGCGAGGAAAACAAAATTGGGTACTTGGGTGTGGAGATAGCCTAAGGGACCAAGTGACCAGTACCAGCCTGACAGCGGCTGCGGT
>JAIPRL010008705.1:0-19603 GCA_025469235.1 Pemphigus obesinymphae | reverse complement strand
AAAACTGAATAACGGATGAGAAATTTGTTTCGAAAAAAGTTGAACAAATCCATTGTGTTTGCCAACCATATTAGGGGCACCATCCGTAGTTATTGAAACAATATTATTTATATTTATTTTTAAATTGGCGAATTCTTTAAGAATTCTTAAAATGACAAAATATATTTTGGAGTATCTTCATTTTCGAAATTCACATATAAAAATCAACTTAAAGGAAAGGTTATAGCAAGAGAATCTATTCACAGTCTCAAAAAATATACATTCAAGCTTTCATCCAGACAAACCCCTATTGTGGATCCAACAATTCCAGCATATGAATCAAAAATCCCTATAAAAAAAAGAAAAATTGATGTCCTGAAAAAGCTTTTTCCATACATCACAATAAAGTATAGACGCTTTTTTAATAAACTTACATCATGCCCCCCCTACTACTGGTGAAGAAGTAAACGATGACGATGAGCAAAAGCTTTATTTTTTGTTTATATTTTACCTAATATTTTAATTTTTTTTTATCCATTTAACGAAATTTAAACATTTATTTTTTTATAATAATGTTTTTTTATAAAAATAAAGTTTATACTAATAGTTTGTAAATTTTATTGATGAAGTTAACGTACCATGTTACTTTGGCTAACTCACCTCATGCCAGAAGGGCATCAGTCCACGGATTTAAAAATTTTTTCAAAATTCGTACGGCATATATAAATTTGTAAAATATAATTATATGAGTTATATATAACCTCTTTTATTGATTTGGCAAATTAATGTTATGAATTAAATTCAATTGTTGCCTACAGGTGTTTTTTTTTGTTTTCCCAAAAGTTTACAAAAATGGACTGATAACCTTCTAATATATAATATCATTTATTTATGCTCCAGAAAACAAAAATAAAAATGTTGTGTATCAAAAGGCATTAAAATAAATGTTAAATACTATGTTTTTGAAATAATTTTTTTTTATTATTTATTCCAGTTCGAATTTAATATTCATAGTTCGGACAGGACAACGTCTGTCGGGTCAGCTAGTTAACAATAAATTTATATCCATAAGTGATCAATAGAATAATACTTTTGTAAAAATATTATAATACGAATATTTCGAACATAATATGGTATTAATTTTAAATTTTACATTTTAACTGTAAAAATGAAAATAATTTAACAAATTCACTTTTTAAATTAAAATAGTCGATCCAATGAATTTTTATTTGTAACTTTATTTTTAGTATATAAAATTTTACATAATTTTTTACAGAAAATTTTATCCTGTGTAATCCTTAATAATTATCTACCTAATATTTTATTGTTTTTCTTGAAAATTAATAAACTTACAAGAACATTTTTTATGAAAAATACAAAGATTTTTAAATAAAGGTATTTAAACTTTTATGGTGAGTGTTACATTTTTTAAATTAAATTAATAAAACTAAAAAACTACCCTTTTTGCAATTTTTAAAACTTTATAGGCACGGATAGGAGTTATTATTACCAAATTTAACACAAATTACTTTCTTATGATATTAAACAAAATGAATGGATGTGACGTCAATAATTAGGAAGTCGAAAAATAAGGACCACCCTAAGGGAGTATATTTATTACTTATATTTGTCTATATTGCCTATAATTCAATATCATAAAAATAAAACGGTACTTGTAATTTTCAACGGTTTTTTAATTGAATTACAAACTACAAACAAAAAAATATAATATTGACAATGAAATAAAAAAGTCAGTATACTGCAGTAGAATCTACAGTGTAGATAATTGTACAATTCAAAGATAATTTATAACAAAGTCAATACACATAATATAATATTATAATATAAAAGTATCGTGAGTCTAAACTTGGCATTGGCACATAAATACACTAACACAACTAAAGATATATTTAAAGCGTAAATATTACTGATTTATATGATATCTATTAAGTGATAATGGCGTAATTGCATACAACTTTAATCTTTAATGGCGTGGAAATTAAGAGTATGATATGAACACGTTGCTTTTCCTGTAGTTGGACATAATTCTGCAGTTTTACTCTCAATTATTTTATCTTTAAAATGCGCAGAATATTTGTCAAGTAAATGTGGTGGCAATTTATAATACACATCATCTACGAGTTTGACAGCATCTAATAACACATATAGATAATCAATAAACAAAATATTTATAATAAAATATAATAATTAAAAAATAAAATATTAGTATAATTATAGTGAAAACTGAAAATATATCTAGTTATAATGTTTATCTTGAAAAGAGACAGAACAATCTAATATGAACGAGCAACGAGTAGCCTACTCTCTCTCTACTGTACCTCGGAGAATAACATAATGTATAACAGTTTTCAAGTAAGTAGAGCAGATACACGTCTACTAACAGTAGCGAATGCATAGCAAAAAGTGATCAGCGAACCACGGATGACTACGCCGGAAAGAGACTGCAAAGGTCAAGATTGGACTACAGCCGTAATAACTGATATACGCTTTGTAACCCACCAGAATTGCATGGGTTTGGAAACATTTACGTCCATTAACAAGGCTTCGGAGAAGTATTTCTCAGTCTATACATGTACTAAGTTGTGGTTTGTTAGTGGTATATTTTAATACAGAGAATAGTCGAGATCCTAATATTTTCCCAATGTCATAAAAATGTACGTGTTGGGTACATCCGAGTTTAAAGAAGATTTTTTTCATTAAGGCTGCTTTCTGTGGGCTAAATTTAAGGGGCCATGTATATACTATTTTCGAATAATACAAAATTGTCATGTATATGTCCAGTAACTATATTTCCAGTCATCCAATCAAGTAATGACAAACCGAATGACACATCTACTGGCGCAGTAACATTATAAAGAAACACCAACAAAGATATTGGGACACGATGGAAACCCAATTTTTTAACCTCATAACTTTACTTACAATAAGTCAGAGATTCAGTTTAAGAATTTAACTAAGTTCAAGCTCCATCCATACTCTACATGTTGCTAATTGAAGTTTCCAAACAATTTATAACATTCCAAGGCACCTAATCAAAATCGTCTCAAACTTCCTAATAAATTGGAAATTTAAAATTAAAACATCAGACCACCTAGTCCATGACTAGTGTAATATAAAATGAGGGTTTCGGAATATCGCCCTTGTTGTACACACAATACATCAATGATTATTCATTGACCCTACGAGTTTTCACGTCATTCTTCATCGAAAAAACTATGTTTTACGCAAGTAACAGGTCCAAAGTTTGTGCAATAGTTTGACTCTAGTTCCAAATCAAAATAAAAAATGAATGGTTATCAAAATGGATATCAATATTCAATGTGACAAAAATAGTAATGGTCTTATTCATCAGATTGATGGGACCAAGAAAAAAGATCCAAAGCGAAGGTCAACTTATCGAATGAATTATGGTATTAAAAATACCCGTTAATTAATTACAAGGGCGAAATACTAATGCTAATCAAGCTATCACTAAAAAATATTTATGTCAAACCAATATTGCTCTATGCCGCGGTAGCTTGTGTCCCACTAATTTGCTATTTTAAATGAAAAAAAATCGAGGTGGTCGAGCATGGGGTGGTTTTTACTATTACAGGTGAAAATTACCAAACCAGGAACGACTCCATACATGGCACTGCTAAAATTCGACCACTACTCTTCGAAGTCAAGTAAGCAACTAAAATCTAACACTCGTTTACAACAATGTAGATAAAGATCCAAGTATAAAGTATCATTTTTGTAAATTATTAAATATTTATAGCATTATTAATTATTAATAATAATTAATAAACATTAATTTCATTAGTAAAAAATATATAATTGAATAGACAATCAAAATAGTTTATTGTAAATTAATTATAAAACCAAACTATAGTTATAAGATTGAATTATTACTTAAAAGTGATGAGAAGTCTGGAAATGTATATTTTACAATACTCGGTTCTATAATATTAATTCGGAATCCAGCTTTAATCAAAGTGGCCTTCATTTGATCTTGTGTGTGAATATGTTGTGAATTTGACGACAGTATAGTTTTCTGCAAAAAATAATGAAAATTTAGTATAACATAATTAAATGATTATTTTGATACAGTATTTTGAGATATAGATTATTATCTATGAGATGGGTTTAACGTAGGAACAATGATTCATTAAATATTCAATGGTGCTTTAAAAGAGATATTTTAAAATAAATTACCCAATATAATATGTACTATGATATTGTATAATAGGTTCTTGTTTTATTGATAAATCGAGAATTTAATATAGTTCCTAGGTATTACAAATAATAAAATAGTATAAAAATAATTATAATCTTATTTAGTGTAAACTTGGTTTTAATCCCCTAACCCCTCCCTTACCTATGTCTTTGTTTTGATATTAATGCATATTTTAGTAAAATAATAAAAAAATATAAAAGGATTATCTCTATAAAATGATCAATATAAAATTTAATCTATACCTACTTTCTTTATAACTCTATGGATATTAAAATATATTACTTATAATCTATATAATCTTTAATCGTTAAAACTGTTGTGAATTAATATTTTGCTAAAAAAAATAATATTTAACAAAATTATGGGTTTGATCAGTTATGTTAAGTATTCGAATCAAAGTATTTAAATACATTTTTTTGCATTCGAATACTTTATTGGTGTATTTTTATTCATCTAAAAAATTTTTTTTTTTCTCAACAATGAATAATAAATTTAAGGCAAAATATATTTTATTTTTTTATAATATGTAAATGGTTGCAGCTAATATCCAATGAAAATTTTTAAATAGCTTATGAACATATGGTAAATTGAAATTTTGAGATTATATATATCGGGTTAATAATTATTATTGTAAAAATAAATTATATAATGTTATCATAGTGGCAGAGTACTAAGTACATCACAGAACAATAATAGTAAAAATAAAAATTATAATATTATGTACCTAAAGACGATTTTCTTATATGTATAGAGTCTATACATACTATAGACTTTTTTAATTTTTAGGAATTTTCAAAACATAATATCGTGTATGATTAAATTATATAATAATAATTATTAATAATATTGATAGATATATACAATTATTACAATAAACATAGCCATTAGGTCTCGTTATTATATTACTTTTGGCATTCAAGGTATCCTAAACTTTCTTCTCCTAAAACATAAAAATAGTGCATAGCACACTGTGATTAGTCTAGTGCACCATGATGCAGGAGGTGAACAAAATTGGCGAAAAAATGTATGCTACCTTCTGCTTTAAAAAATTTACTAAATGATATATTTACTTTTGACAGAATACCAAATTCTAAGTTATAAAATTTAATAAAGATAGGTTATAATAACTATATAGGTAATTATTTAAATTTTTTTTGTTATTTTAATTCATAGATTAATATTTGTTATTATATTATATATACCATATTAATTTGTCGTTAGTATAAAAAATAGAATAAAATTTCAAATTTAATTTATCCCTATAGTTTGTGAACGCTTACATATAGTTATTCTAATAACTATATGTCTCATTTAAATATATTATATTTGCGTTTCAGTATACGTCGAATTTTTGAAAAAGAGGGTATTTGGTGCTTAACATAAAACCAAGTAAGGCTGTTAACTTTTAGAATAAAAAATGCAGGTCAGTAGGGAGAAGAGGCATTTCGCTAGTCAGATAAGATATTGATGGTGGACATATTTAATTTGAAAGCATTTAAATTAAGAATATATTTTGCGTCTTTTTATAAATACAAAATAAATAATTATATTTTAGATATTCCTACAATTTATAAAAAAACCTACCTATCGAATAAACTTAATTTATTACTTACATCAAAATATTTTTGCCATTCTGTATCCATGCATTTATACGTTTGAAATATGAAATTCCTCGTTACAAAGATAATTAACATTTCTCCATTACTCTTTAACATGGAGTGCATATTGATAAAGGCGTTCAGTTTATTGCTTACCCAATGCAAGCAGTAGAATGAAAATATTTTGTCAAATGTATTCGAATAAAAACTGCATTCATTAGTATTTTCAATATCAAGAACTTTAAAATCTGTCTTAGAGTATCCACTATAGGTTTTTTTAGCATAATCTATCATTATACTAGATATATCAGCACCAATCTGAAATAAATCATAGGTATGAATATTGTATGGGTATTACAATAAAAGTAATATGGAAAATAATTATTAACGACTTTAAAACATTACCAATTGCTTAAAATTATTTTTTAAAATAGGATGAAGAACACCTGTGGTCACGTTTCCTGTTCCACATCCAATGTCTAATATTATTTCATTAGGTTTAAAATTCATTTTATCTATATATTTATTTAAAAAATCCATAGCACCCCTTTCTTGCAAATTATTATTTCTGGCATATAGCTCTGCGGCGCAATCCATTTCAACAATCTAAAATATGTCACGATAATATTTTAATTACCTATATTAATTTGTACGAATTAATATTTTTTATGGTAAATTTATTTTATACGATTATCGATAACCATTATACGTATAGGTATAATACCTATAGGTATAATTATCATTCAATGTTTATTTGAAATTTCGAACAAAAAATAATGTGAAAGTATATTGGTATAGTATATTGGAAACCCATATAATATTATATACCTACTATCTACATTGATTATATAAATATAAATTTTATAATAAAATACAAATTTCAAATTTGTCCGTATTCGTTTTCTAGGAAACATGGTTAAAAGAAAATATAAACTCGTCTGAACTTAGTTTTTTTAATTATTGTGTGTTTAGATGTCTGTCTCAAGTTTTTTAACGAGAGATGGTGGGGTCCTAATAGCTGTTAATAATTCAATTATCTCATTAAAACTTAACCTATTTGTCGGTTCTTTAGAATCAATATTTGTTATGGTTAAAATTAATTCAAATATTAAAATAATTCTTGTTTGCGTATATTTCTCTCTAAATTCTAACTCTTCTTTATATCAAGATTATTTCAATATTATCGATAACTTAATTTTATTATATCCAAACACTTCTATATTACTATTTAATGACTTTAACCTTCCAAATCTTAATGATGCTATGTTAAATATAAATTTAAATTCTGTGTCTTCAGAATCTATTTTTCTTCAAAATTTATTTTTGCTAAATCTTTTTCAAATTAATACTATATTTAATGTCAAAGGATCAATCCAAGGCTCGATCTTGTTCTATCGGACTCTCCTTCTTATTTTGTCTCTATGTACAATGATCTTATTGTTCCTATTGACCCTTATCATCCTCCTTTGTATATTGATTATTGTTTTCTTAATGTTTCTTCTCCACTTACTTTTTCAGAACTCAGTTATAATTGACCTAAAGGTGATTATCAATCCATATTATTTTTTTTAGTTAATACTGATTGGCTTACAATTCTTAATAAAAGTAATGAATAATGATATATCTGAATTATTACAAGAATTTTATTCTATCTTATATTTTACTATAGATTATTTTATTCCAAAAGAGTATTGTTTTAGTTCTGAATTTCCAATTTGGTCCTCTAAAGAGTTAAGAAATTTGATTAAACAAAAAAAACTATATCATGTCATCTTTAAATTATCTAACTCTAATACTAATTACTTAAATTTTTCATTGGAGCTTAATGTAAATTACGTAGTAAACATGATTATGCTTGCTATTGTAATGAAAATAAAAATAAAGGTAATGTCCCTGATGGGGAGAGGGTTATACAAGGTATATATATATATTATATATATGTGTGTGTGTGCATAAGTTGGGTCAAAAGTTATGATAGGATTACTGGCCAGACCTCATAAAATATCTATACCTACTTTAAAACCAATATATCACCTGTATACCACCTGTATTATTCGTTACCTTTTCCTATCAGAGGAAGTATTGTTGGGGTCGTGAATTCTATTACAAGTACCTATAAAATTTCCTATGAGGAACACAACTGTTCCTCTAAAAAGAAACTTTGCCAATTATATAGAATTGGGCTTGGTAATTAAATTGCCAATATAAAGAGATTGGTCTTATAAGCGATATTATATCATACCTGTTGCGAGCAGGAACTTATGTCTTCTCTGCAAAACACCGAAGATGAAAATCCACAGAGCTCTAGGAATGTACAGGAAATATAAGTTAATTAAATTAATAAAAATAAAGAATACACTTCTGATGGTGAAACGTATTTACGACAGTGACAACATGTGAAAATAATAACTGCAGTCTTCGTGGATGTCTTGTATGCCTTTACGCACTGAAAGTGTACGAGTGTAAGACACCAGAAGACTGACTGATTAAGTGTCCCCGGAAGGGGGTTTAAGCTAATTTTTGTGTCCTTGTCACCGTCGTATCCACATTTTTATTGACAAATAATATTCTAATAATTGTTATCAAGTTACAAAGTGTGTTATTATGATCAAAGAGTATTCAAATCGGACATAATACTTTGATATGTTTATAATTGATGTATAATATATATATATATTTTATAATATGATTCCATTGACATTTTTGTACTCAGACTTTGACCTATAGATTAGTGAATAATAATTACAATAATATATTAATTGATCATAACAAATATTCAATACAGATAAAGTTTGTGTATAACTAGTAAATAATATAATATATGATATATGAATATCATTACACTATTTAAGTAAGATCCAACATTCTTTTATATCTAATCCCAAGCAATTTTGGATATTAATTAAGTATTTAAAAGGTTCCGCTGGTTTTCCGAATTCCTTATCCTTCATTCATGGAGTAGCAAAAAATGGTCATTATAATATTGATGATTTATTTAGTCGCTATTTCGCATCTACTTACAAAAAAGTTAATTTCTTTAGTCCTGTTATTGAATCCTTTGAAATGATTAATAATTGCTCTATAAACCTCCTAGATGTCTTCAACGAACTCGAAAATCTTAATTCCAATAACTGTATTGGACTTGACGGTATATCTTCTTTATTTCTATATACTTGTAGATTTATCTTCTCTCCTCCTATCATCTATTTTTTTAACACTTCTTTAAAAACCAGATGTTTCCCATCTGTGTGGAAAAACATTTACATCAGACTAATTTTTAAAAAGGTGATAGATCTCAAGTTACTAATTATAGTCCGATATCCAGAATTTTAATCCTACCTAAAATATTCTCCAAAATTATTAATTTCAAACTTTCTCTTCTTTTTAAAAAAATCTTAACACCTCAACAGCATGGTTTTCTTAACAAAAAATTTACAATAACAAATTTAAGCACTTTCAAACAATTTCTTTTAAATTCTTTTTTCAAAATTTCAATCCTACCAAAAATATTCTCCAAAATTATTAATTGCAAATTTCTCTTCTTTTTAAAAATATCTTAACACCTCAACAGCATGGTTACGTAACAAAAAATCTACAATAACAAATTTAAGCACTTTCAAACAATTTATTTTAAATTATTTTTTCTTAAATAAACAAACAGATGTTATTTATACCGATTTTGAAAAGGTATTTGATAGAACCAATGACTCTGGTTTGATCTCAAAACTCTCAAAAATTGCCTTTGCTGATTCACTTTTATCTTGGTTTGATTCATTTTTATCCAATAGATTACAGTTTGTTAAATTTATAAATTTTGAGTTAGGTATCTATATAATTTCTAGTGTCCCTCAAGGAGTCCACCTCTATCCACTTCTTTTCAACTTATTTATTAATAATATTGTATTTACTTTAAATTATTCTAACATTTTGCTTTATGTTGATGATGCAAAAATTTTCAAATTAATTAATAGCGTAAAAGATGCGGAACTATTACGAATCGATTTAAATAATATTTATAATTAGTGTATTATAATGTAATTAGTATATTACTAAATGTAACACTATTTATTTCTCAAAAAAACGTAATCAAATAACATTTAACTATAATTAATATCGAGCTTTTCGGATGAAAAATTTTGATGTCATTTTTGATTCTAAATTTTTATTTAACTTACATATATTAGAAATGACTAAAAAAGCTCTTTCAGTTTTTGGTACAATTTAAATGAACTGTTATAAGTTTATGATCCTATCACATTCAAATGCCCATATTCCTCTCTTATTAGACCACATCTGGAGTACGTTAGTCTTATTTGGGAAACCAATACTCAAAGTCATAGCAGCCAAATTCAATCCATTCAAAACAAAGTTCTTCGCTATATGTCATATAAATGCAATTTTAACAAACAATCTCATTCTGGTTATGAGTATATTCTCCAATAATTAAATTTAAAAACTTTGAAAGATATAAGATATAATTCTTATGCTATGTTTCTGAAAAAACTTTTAAAAAATGAGATTGATGATTCATTCTTTCTAAGTCTAATAAACTTTAAAATAAACCCTTATAATATATGAAATAAAAACTTCTTCACAGTTATCTAAAAAATATTTAGAATGTTCTCCTATTAATTTAATACAATCTGCTGCTTATACTTTCACTAATGATAAATTATTTACATATTAGCTAATGTAATGTTTTGTTTTTGTATTCTTAATAGGAACTTTAACTTAATTTATATAATGTAAAACTTTATTATAAAATGTTAATTGGAATTATAAAGTTAGTAACTTATTGTTACTTATTGTATATGTACTTATTAGATATTAATGTTTAGTACTATCATTGTTATCATTATATTATAATTTAGTAAATTCATTTGAACTTAAGTCCGAAATAAATAAATAAATATCTATATAGTTATAACAATTTATATAGAAAAAAAATAGTACTACTTATCATCCGAAAATAAAATACCTACAGCATGTTTACATAAAACAGTTCAATGAAACGACAAACAAATTATTATTTCTTTGAAAAATAATTCCGTCACCTAGGTATTTACAGTCTATGGTAACTATAAATTAAATAGCCCATGCCGCTCCATATGGATAAAATTTTATTTTGTTTTTACGTAAATAATCAATACAATATTTCCTATCGGTTGATCCATATTTGAAAAATGCCTAGTCTTCAATGAATTTTTAAATTGGGACGGTTTGCCTCGAACGTGTTAAAGGAAATTTAACATCATATTTAACAATGATTAAACCAAATTTATCAATGGGTTCATTCACTGATAGTGAGTTAAGTACATCCATTTGAATGTGGTTTCAATGAAATACCTACTACAGATTAAAATGAAATAAAATACCACAACAAATAATTTTTCAATACAATAATAAAAAGCATTTTTGAGTATTACAAAGATTCAAAATTTAAAGACTATGAGATTATTAAGATATGGTATGTATATTTTATAACATAGTTTCTAAATTTCCACATCATAGGTAAAATATGTGTAAAATTAATGTTTAATCGTTAGGTAGGTAATTGTTATTCATGGTTAATAACCATTAGTTACACTAACTATTTTTTTTCAATCATTAATTACTATTAACTAATATTGTCCAATGGTATCTACATCTACGTACCTATATTATGATGTTTTTCGTAACATAGGGGCGAACATAGAAAAAATTTTCGGAGGGTGATTTTTGAAAAATATTAAATTTTATATTTGTAAAAAAATAACACAATCAATATAAAAGTATTTACTACCTATATATTATGTAAGTATAACAAAATTTTGATTATCTTTAAATTTTTAGTTCTCTTTGAGTAAGTAGTTATATTTATATGCCTTATATTATATGGTAATTAGTAGTTTTGACTTTTGAGTAATTTTACACAAATTATTATAAATACCCTTTTATAAAAAAAAATTCAATTTAAAATTTAAAATTTACAAACGACCATGCAACTCATATTTTACATATTTATATAGAAATTAAAGATTACTTTTAGGTTAGTAGCGGAAAATTTTGAAATAACTTGAAAATTTCTGAAGTTAGGTCGTATATTTTCTAATTTTTCTTGAATTTTGGAGGGGGTTTAACCCCCAAGACCCCTCTTGTATTCGACCCTGTCGTAAATAAAACATCAATATTTTTCAAGAACCGTTAAATACCGGTATTAACCGGTGTTTTTAAGAACTGGTAAAAACCGGTTCTGGAACCTAATTGAAAAATTAAAAAATCGAAACCGAAACCATAACTGAAATTTTTATTTTCCCAGAACCTGAACTGGAACCAGAACCGATATTTTGATTTGGTTCCAGTCCCTGATCTAAACTTATGTTTAGACACCTAAAACTATCAATATGCTTAAAAAAATTTCTTTAAATTACCAACAAAATCTATAATGTATTAATAAAACTATCATAAAGCTCTTTATCCTACTCGATTCCTTCTACGAAAAATAGAGTACCTATACACTTTTTAAAAAAAATTTAACATTTAAAAAGTTTCTATTAAAAATATTTACAAATTAATAAAAATGTCCATTAAAAATATTTTCCATTATAAAAATTTCCTTAAAAGTATTTTCCATGATAAAGTATTTCCATAATATTTAATTTCAATGAAAATAATTCCATTCTGAATATATTCTATTGCAAAAAATGTTAATTTCTTAAATTGTCTATACAAATAAATTTCCACACCAATTATTTACACACTATTTCCTTCCAATAAAATATTTTCCTACATTTCACGGCCCCAAATGTACATACCTATATTAGTAAATGAACATTGTACTACATTTTTTCATTACATGAAAAAGCGTGCTTTTTTACGACTTTTACAAACGATTTTGACAAAGATATTTCCGCTTTTACATTGCACGTATACAGGTTTTTTTGAAATGTGACCGTGAACATGACCTCAAAAATATCCAAAGACACCAAATACCTATTTAAAATATTGTTTACATAAAATGAAAATATATATTTATTTTTAATTTTATTCCTTTATAATTCAATGGCCTTGTAATTTTTCATCCATTTTCAAGCAAATATATTTGAAGCTTAAAAAGTGGTCAAATTTTATTAGTAGATATTAATAGTGGGTAATTAACCCCCTATCCCCCCCTAGATCCGCCACTGGTACGACCTATGGACCAATAGTAAAAAATCCGAATAAAATTAAAATAATAATAAAGTATGCTTGGCTTGCGGCTGAGACTGTTTATATTTATATATGGCTCCGATAATTTTTAGGAAAATAAACAGGCCGAAAAGTGGCAGAACTGGCTGGCGACTAAGCCTAGCCGCGGTCGCGAGCGCTGCGTCTTGAAACGCGTTAATAATATGCAGTTTCCATACGTACGTGGATTGTATTGTGCACGGCTCCGATTTTTATTCCATTTATTATTCCCGAAACAGTCCAATCAATTTATTCTTATTCAGCTCATAATAGGCAGTTTCCGGGAGGTACTTTTTTGACATTTTCCGAGGCTTACTTTTTCGGCACATCCCAGGTGAAAAATAACAAATTGAATAGATCTACTTTCATTTGACCTTTTGGGCGAAACTAGCTTTGGAAGAAGATGGAAGAAATTGGAAGATTTGGAAGAAGGGCATGAGTATCCTAGGATTGTACTCGGACTGATATCAAAGTGTGTTATACACTCTGGTATATAACATACTCACTTCATCACTTTTTTTGGTAATCTTCAGAAGGGTTTGGTACTTTCCCTGTCATGATAATGGGCACCAATGTACAAAGGCTATAAGCAAAAAAAAAGGGGGATAAACAAAACCACAAGGCGTTAGGTCCACTTCTCCTTGAGTTATGAACAATCCAAAATTAAATTTTGGACTTACCAAAAAAAGTGACTTTTGGTATGTTAAATACCTTAGTGTACAACACATTTTTCCACTGATCCGAGCCCGTTTTGGCTGTTATTGAATGGGCTGCGTTGATTTAAAAAGTTTCCCCTCCTTTGCCATGCCTGTAATCGTATATCATTACTCGGGCATTTAACTACCCACAATTCCGACTACATTTATAGCACTGGAACGTATCTCGGTCGGTTAAGCTTGAGTACAAACATTTAAAAGTTCACTAAAAATAGTCGCATATCTATACCACTTTTTATTGTGTAAAGACGATATTCGTTCAAAAATTACTTGTGGCTTTCTGATCAATGATCACAGTTTGATAAAAAATGATCATAAAAGAGACATAATTACACTAAAAACCATAAGAAGTTCAACTGAAACCGAGCATAGAGTATTTGTATATTGAGTATATTTAAATATCTAAAATTAATGATTGAAAACTTCAAATTTCCAAATTAAAAAAAAAATTTTATTTAAAACTTGTTTATAGTAAATACTTTTGTCAATAATATTTTATTATAATATTGAATCTATGATAACTAGGAGATATATGTTGTTCTTAGCAATCTAGAACGTGTTTTGATGCCGTTAAAATGCATGTATTCTTAAATACAGAAGACGCGTCCTCTTAAAGAAATTTTGAGAAATTGTATTACAAATAATTTTTGATTTTAATACTCACAATTTTTAAAAATATTTTTTCGTTATAATTTTTAGTGTCTGCAAAATTTTAAAATTAGTCGGTAAATTAATAACCCCAAAATTATGCACGTGTGAAATTTCAAAATTTCGTATTTGTACATGCTGGCGAAATGGTGCTAAATAATTTCGGCTATACAACCAAATTTTAATAGTACTATTAGTACTAATATTCAATTAGTACTAATATTCAATTAGTACTAATAGTACTATTAGTACTAATATTCAATTAGTACTTTCAGAAAATATCTAATAAGTACATATATATAATATGTGGGTATATAAAAATGATATATTTTTCTGATTATTATCAATATGTATATATATATAAAGTTTCAAAATAATGAATCACAAAGGTGTTCCTTTTTAAAAGAATTAAAGATCTTTTGTTTATGTGAATTATTGAGTAAGTTGTAGATGTAGAGCGGAAGACAGATTTTATATATTTCTGAACAAATATGAAGATTGTGTAATAATAAAAATGGAACTGACATGTCTTTATACAATTCTAATTAATACTCAAATCAAATAATGAAATCAATAATCAAAATAAATAAATAATCAAATCAAATGCTTGGTTTTTAAGGAATTTTGTATTAACAATTTTCAGGAAATTTAAAGTGTTTAAATACACTTTAAAATTTTTTTTTTAATTTACAAGTTTCCCTATACGAGTTCTATTTTTAATGATTACGCAATCTTGATATTATATTTTGTTTAAAAACAATACAAAAACTGCCTTTCGCTCTACTTCTCAACTCTCTAAAACATTCACTTAGAAGGACGGTGTTTCATTCTCTTGAACAAGAAAATCTTTAACTGTGCTTTTTCAAAGATATTTTGTTCAGATTACATTAAAAACGAATAATATTAGCTAATTTACTGTTAATAATTTTGGTATAATAGTAATTATGGCATAGGTGATCGCTCAAAAATTTAATTTTTAGCCTATCAAAATTTTTTTCGATATAAATCAGAGTATTTTTTAGCAAAATTCAATCGGTTTACAAAATTACACATATTACACGTAAAATTATATATGATTGAAATTTAAAATTTTGATGATAAATCATTAAATAAAACGATTCTGAGTGGAACTTCTGTGTAAATAACTATTAATATTAATTATGTACTCTGTATGTTTAACACTACATCGTAAGAACAATCGCAGAAATAAATGTGATTTAGTGTGACCTTATGTACCTATACTATAAAATATAATATTTATTTAGAAAACCTTGATTTAATATAGATACATAACTATGATTTTCACATATATTTTATAAAATAATAGTTTCATATTCATTATATTATTTAAATTAGTGTTCAGTTTAGGAATTTTGATATATATGAATATAACTTAAAAGCACATTATATTGTTGATATTCACCTAATATAGACACCATATATATAATAAGTCATTATGTACATTGGATTAATAATTGATAAAACGCGTATATACAACAAACCTAATAATATTTTGTAATGCTGTAACGAGTTAATAAGTTAAAAGTCGAGTTAATTTTAACTTAACGTTTTATATATTTTGATTTGTGTTAACTTATTTTTGGTTATATTAACTTTTAAATAACAAGTTACTATTAATTAAAAGTTATTTAAGTTAAGTTTAAAATAATTCATACATTTTGATTTTATATTGTGTCTATTGCCAACATTTCTAAATACAAATAAAGTTGTTTTTGTCGTTCCTAATAATTATTATATTATTATTTATTATTAAGTATTATTTAGTTCCGGGAAATATAAATAAAACAAGAATACCTATATCATTGATAATTATAGCATAAATACTAGATAGCCCATGCCAATGAACAATATGGATACATGTGAATTAATAGTGGTGTGGCTCAATAGATAGCGTACTTGGTTTGTTCACTTATAATAATAGTTATTGTGGAGATAGTATTTATTTTATTATATTGCGGTCGGACTTTTGGGTTTGTGGCCCGATCCAGTGGTGGATAGGAGGGTCAGGAGAAATGTGGGTCAGCCATTTTAAAAAGAGGCCTCTTCTGTAAGAAACTGCTTATATTTTTTTATTTGGAGGGGGAGGGGGTAAGTATAAAGAAGAAATTAACTATGAGTCAGCTGATCTATATATATATATATAATAAATATATAATAATAATTAATTCACTGCTTAGTTAATAGATATTTAACAAATACAATTTAATAACAAAATATAATTATAATTTTTTTCTCCTTTTTTATTTGTGAAAATGTTTCAATTACTACTTTTATAAAATTAATTTTTATAGTAGTATACTTTTCAATTCTGAGTATAGCTTAAAAAAGCCCAACTTATGATAGTAGCCAATGACTGTCTCTTGAATAAAGAGGTATGAGTTGTTGATATGAATCATCTTTATTATGTTGAATAATATGGTTTTTATAAATTTACAATGTTAAAATTGTATAAAAATAATATTATTTGTATAAAACTGGCGGGGATTCGCCGGGACGGAGATACACTGTTGGTGCCTAGAGCCCCACGTCTAAGAGGGACGTTCCCTATAACCCTACTTACGAAAGTGGGTTTGCCCTCGCATAATACCCTCGGAAGGGAAACGTCACTGCGGGTTCTTCTGGGGGAGGGGGTTACAAGTTTCACAGGTTACATTTTACAGTGTGTAACCTAGGGTTACCAAATTATATTTTCTCGAACCTGGGACATTTTTTTTTGAACTTGCAACTATTTATTTTTTTTTGGGGGGGGGGGGGGTGGGGAATTGCATTGAAATAAATAAAAATTACTCTCTTTATAATTAGATTTTATTACAATGAATAATATTTTACATTGAATATGTATGCAAGCAATTATTTATGTTATGCAAATTCTAAATTATGTATACAAAAAAAGCATTATTTATATTATTTATTATTACCTTATAAATTATAGTTTACAATGTTCACATGCGTTTTCAATCAAATTTTACGGTTTTATATCAAACAAATATAATAATAATAATAATTGATCAGTCTTTGGAGTCCAGGGCTTCTTTTGTGGATTTTGTTGAATATTTGGTTAATCCATGAACTTGTTTTAGTAATGATTTGTTTTTCAATATTTGGTCGTAGAACTTTTCACAAGATGTGTAATGTAATGATATCGTGTACACACATATCGCAAACTTTTTACGAAATAAATATATATATGTCAATTTGTTACAATTATTTACATACACAGTTCTAATATTTGTAAAATCCTGAAGATTGTTTAAAGAAATATATGTATTTTGTATCACAAATAAGTCAATAAACGATGGTGTACAAAGATACAGTTGAGCAAAGGGATCACTTGGCATTCGAAAAAAAATAAAATATTAGGACGCTAAAAGAAATCAATATATTAGGACAACCGACAAACGACTGGCGCACAACAATATCATAAAATATACCATTCCAAATACGCCATTCCATCGTCATCACAAACATAAAAGCAAAACTATATTCACACATAGATGTTATATGTATTACCATATTCCCAGGCACCGTCCAAATATTAAATCCTTTAAACAAATTCCATACGCGGCAATCCCGCTCAGACACACAGAGGGTGTAAAACAAATCTTGACGCCTTCACACGTCTAATAACAACGGCTACAAGAAATATACCTACCCAATATACCGATTCCGGAAAACAACGCGGGATGCGCGTCCTTTATAAAAAATAACGGTGTCTCGATCAAAAGACACCAGCAACCGGTCACCCCGTCTACATAGGTATTTAGTTCACTGGACGACATCTACGGGCGCCGTAAAAGTGAAAAAACGTAGTGTCCAGCGCGTACTCTTAGCAGAGAGGGGATCATCCCTTACGAAAAGACGCCAAAAAAATGAACACGATGACCGCCACGGAAAGCCGATAGGAAATCAGTGTGCGGCCGAACACCCCAGCGTTGGCGTTCAAGTACCTTTGCTCAAGGAAGATAAAACTACGCCGAACTACGGAAACCACGTTTTGACTTGACTGAAAACATGTGGAACGATATATTAGATCCATCTTGTTTTGCCTTGCAGTACTTTTGTGGACATGTCACAATAGCGCAACAAAAACTGCCAATTGGCAATCGTAACTTACAATTTGTAAAATAAAAATGCTAAAAACTTTTTATATGCTATATAGTTTAAAAATTATCTTTATGCTAAAAACGTGTACTTCTCGTATACTTGTCGTTTGTTTATACTACAGACTACGTCATCATTGAATTTCTCCCACTCCTGAATTTTCAAAATTTCGAGATGAGGGCGAGGCAACCTATATTATCTATAAACCTTGACTTTATATAACTAAAAATGTTTTACCTAATATTAAAGAACAAAACAGTTAAAGTAAACATTTAATTTTTCTTTTTGAAATAAATGTAAATTTTAAAATTAAATGTCCAAAATATGATTTCAAAATTTCAATTTATGATAAATTTAAGAACTTTTTCCTGTTTACTTATGGAAAAAATGTAAATTATATTTTAAATAGTTTGGACCAAACTAAATATAATTGTGATAATCTTAAAAAGTCAGCTTATGAATATTATTTAAAGCATTCAAAGCATAAAAAATAAATATATCCATAATATAATCTATAAATAAATTTGAAATTAAAAAATTAATTACTTATTATTATGAAAACAATATATAATAAAAAAATATACCTTCAGTTTGACATAGTTGTTTCTATATTTAGGGTATATAACTCATTAGTTTTGTTGGTAATTAATTTTCTCAATACTTTACCACCTTAATGCTTGCTAAACGCGTACACATCTCACACAAAGATCCTAGTTTTCCTGGGTGACCCCGGTTAAGATCTCTACGGCTCTATTTACAACACACGCCCACCAGTGGCGTAAACAACTTTTTGTCTAGTAAACTTGTTCCAAATTATTATAAGATGATAGATAAATATAAAAAATACTGGGAACTTTTTAGTTTACCGAACCATCTAATTTTTTGGAAGTTATTATAACATATTAGTAAAAAGTATTCGATTTGTTATAAACAGTGTGGTAACTGGTAATTGTTTATATATATTTTATTTTATTTTATTAAATATACGGGATAAACCCTTTAGACATAATATATACAATACACATATACACACAGTGATTATACAATTTAAGACATAAATGTTTAAATAATAGCTAGACAGTTATAAAATATTT
>JAIPRL010008704.1:0-19603 GCA_025469235.1 Pemphigus obesinymphae | reverse complement strand
AAAAACTCTACATCATCGTTAACCTAACAAATTCTCCTTTTTCGTGTCCATGTGTTATTGGTGAACAACTGTCGTCAACGACGTTACTTCACACTTATCAATATGATGATATTATCAATTCACTACAATGTATCTCAAGCTATATTTAAATAAAACATTACAAATTTTAATTTTTTTGTACACGGTAAAACAAATAATCATAAATTAAATTAAATATAATATACTTTCTAAACAAAGTATATGCGGAGTGAATCCAAAAATAATTATGAGTAACAAATATCTTTTAATTTCACTTATATATATATATATTATATATTGTTAACCTTGTGACGTTCTACGGTTAAATCTAGTTGTAACTTATAATTATATTCTATAATACATACTAAATATTATTTTAAATAAAACTAAACTACAAATTATAAAATATTTATTTGAAAATTGGTTTAAAATGTATACATTATATCTTTTAATAATATCGGTTACAAATTATTAACATCGCCATATATATATATACACAACCATATTTTAGCAAATTATCGTCTACTTAATTTCTTATAGAAAAATGTACATACAAACCTAGTTATATTTTCCATAAGTATCCAAACAGTATCTAAATTTACCCCTAGGGAATTTGAAACTAAAAAACTGAATAAAAATAATAGCATAAAAACTAATCAATGAATTTCTCAAAACAATTAAATTCTACGAATTACCGTTATTAACAAAGTTCTGTAGAAACAATGTACCTCAAGCTAGATTAAAATAGAACTTTACAAATTTTCCATTTTTAGTACGAAGTAAATCAAATGATTATGAATTAAATTAAATATTATATACCTATTAAACAAAATATGTGATGAGAGCCATCAAAAAAATTATGAGTAACAACAAGTTTCAACCGTAATTCATCATAGGATATATTTAATAATACCTTTTAATTTTACTTCTATATATAGCATATTGTTACCCTGGTGATGTCCTACAGTTAAAACTAGTTGTTACTTAATATCATATTCTATAATACATATTATTTTTATTTTAAATTCGTAATAAATTTCTTATGTGTAATTATACCTGTTCCATATATCCATAATTATGTTTTATAAATTAATAAATCAATTGATTTTACAGAAATTAACAAAATTATTAGTAAGTAATAATGGTACAAATAATCAAAAATTATAAATGATTATATTCAAAACACACGTTCAGTTAGACTAAAATACATTTGGTATTTCTTATTTTAAGCTCAGTGCAATTTCCCAGTGTTATTCTGTTTCATTAATATGATATATTTATATGATTCATCGTTTAAACCTATGCAATACATTTAAAAAATAATTTTCAATTAAACCAGGGCTATTGTTTATAATTTATAATGAATCAAATTACAATTATTCATTTCCTGATGTAAAATGTCACAATAGATTATATACTGTGTTTATATTATGCTATTGTACGTTTTAATTTTTTATTTATATTTTACGAAATCTAAATAAGCATCTTGTCATAATCAATTTATTATTTTTCAACTTTAACTTCGGAATGAATGGTTTTTGTATCACTGTTCCAATGAGATACATATTAGTTCAGTGACTTTTAGTTAATTGTTGTGGTAGTTATAATATTCAGTATACATGGTGCAAATAAATATATATTTTATATTAAACTTTTTGAAATAATGATTTATGAAGATATATGATATTTAATTGAAAATTTGTTTGAAATTTATACATCATGTTTTTTTTATCAAATAGGTAACATATCATTAACAATTATACATGATACATAATATATTATCCATCCCTGTGGAGGGGGCTAATACCTCTACAGTTTCCTCAGGCCTGTCGTAGAAGTCGACTAATTGGGGTTGCGTCAGGTCGACAGCCGGCATAAAACTTGTCAAAAAAGTATGAGGAGTATTAAAAAGAATATAGGCCAGTTTTCCCATCTTGGATGTTCGCGGCGAAAACAAAATTGCGTACTTGGGTGTGGAGATAGCCTAAGGGACCAAGTGACCAGTACCAGCCTGACAGCGGCTGCGGTAGCCGTTTCATCAGTTATATGTGCGGGTCTACCCAACGGCCGTGATATCGATGGTGCAGGGAAAGAACCAAGGTGTTGTGGGTTAGATTCGCGCTTGAGTACGCAGGATAGGTTCAAAGTGAGAGTAGGTACGTGAAATATAGGGACATTGACAGGTAGGAGTAGGGAGTTAGCAGAAGTTTTGAAGAGGAGGAATGTCAATATTTGTTGTGCGCAAGAAACAAAGTGGAAAGGGGAGAAAGCAAGAAAAATTGTTGAGGGATATAAAATCATATATTCAGGAAGGATTAGTACAAGCAATGGCGTAGGAGTGATATTATATGAAGAAATGAAAGGAAAAGTTGTAGAGGTGATTAGAAAGAGTGATAGGGTTATTTTAGTGAGAGTAATATTAGAGGATAAAGTATGAAATATAGTAAGTGCGTATGTTCCACAAGTGGGATGCGAGGACAGTCAGAAAGAGTAGATCTGGTAAGAGATGAATGAAATAATGTAAGGAGTACAAGGAAATGAGAATATTGTAATTGGTGGTGATATGAATTGACATATAGGCTGTGATAGAATAGATTATGATAGAGTGCATGGAAGGTATGGGTATGGAGAAAGAAATGAGACTGGAGAAAAAATACTTGACATTGCATAAACGTATGAATTAGCAATTGTGAACACTTATATTAGGAAGAGAGAAGAGCATTATATAACTCAGTGGTTCTCAATGGGGTCAATATCGGCCTCCAGTGGGCGGTGAAGGTTTACCGAAAGGTGGTGAACTAGTTTTGGGCATTAGGGGGGTAAACTAGTTTTGACTAAAACTAAAAAACTGAAATTTTTAATAGCCTTCCCTTCCTCATATTTCGTCGAGCGAAGGTTCAGGGCTGTAATAGATTTAATTACAAAGAAGAGGAATCGAATCGATATCGTGAAAAGAGGAGACTTACGACTTATGTTAACAAAAATCGAACCTAATGTTAAAAAACTTGTTAAAAACCACCAAGTTCGACCATCTCACTGAAGTTAATTTTCCATACAACAATCAAAAATCATGTCTACAAAAACAAATAAGCCTCTAAATATTTTTTTTAAATAAACTAAAAAATGTATTTATTATTTTAAAATATAAATTGATAACATTATTAAGTTTTTTTCAAATGTTTAACTTAATTAATTTACTAGTACTATAAATAAAAAAATATGAAATATAAAGCATAAATGAAAACATGAGTTATTAGATCATTTAAATTTTTTTTATTTTTCAAATCATCAACTCAATTCATATCTCTCTCCCTATAACCTTAATTATAGAATTCTCACATAGGGGGGCGTTAAAAAATGTATTACTGCTCAAGTGGGCGGTAACTTAAAAGTTTGAGAAACACTGATATAACTTATAAGTGTGAAGGACACAAATCACAAATTGATTATTTTATGTGGAAGAGAGGGGGTTTGAAAAAGTGTAAGGACTGTAAGGTGATCCCGGGGGAAAGTGTGACAGCACAAAATAGGTTAATGGTTATGGATATTTGGTGTAGGATAAAGAGGGTGTATAAAGAAAATAAATACAGTTTAAGAAATGGCAGAAAAACAGAGAGAGGGAGGATTAGGTGGAGTATAAAAGTTTATCTAAAACAGCAAAAATCGCAGTGAGTAAAGCTAAATTAAATAAATATGATGAGTTGTATGAGCAGTTAGGAACTAAAGAAGGGGAAAAAGAAGTGTACAGGCTGGCTAAGAAAAGAAAAAAACAATCCAGGGATCTTAGAAATGTTTGGTGTATAAAAGATGAGGATAGGAGGGTGCTAACAGAGGAATAGGAAGTGATAAAGAGATGTAAAGACTATTTTGAGGGATTATTAAATGAGGAATTTCCGAGAGAGACAATTGATCGGGTAGAGTGGAATTTGGGTATGGTGGATTTAATATGGGAAGAGGAAGTATGGAGTACTGTGAGAAAAATGAAAAATAAGAAACCGATGGGACCGGATGGAGTACCAGCATAAGTATGGAAAGTATTAGGAAGTTTAGGTATACAGTGGCTGACAAAATTCTTTAATAAGGTACTAGTAGAAGGCAAATTTCCAGAAGCGTGGAGGAAGAGTTGTGTAGTACTAATATTTTAGGGTAAAGAAGATGTAGAGGATTGTGGAAATTATAGAGGGATAAAACTTATGAGAGACAGTATGAAGATTTGGGAAAAGATAATAGATAAAAGGGTAAGAGGTAAGACAACTGTTACTAGAAATCAGTTTGGGTTTATGCCTGGGAGGTCAACAATGGTACCAATATTTTGTGCGAGACAGATTGTAGAGAAATACAGAGAAAAGAAAAGGAAATTGTGTATGGTATTTATTGATCTAGAGAAGGCTTATGATAGGGTTCCTAGGAAGATCTTAAAGTGGGCATTAATGAAGAAAGGATTACTAAATGTGTATGTGAACATAATTGAAGATATGTATGAAGGGGCGAGTACAAGTGTGAGAAGTCTGTGTGGAGAAACTGAGGATTTTATGGTCAGAGTGGGGGTATATCAGGGTTCAGCTTAGAGTCCTTACTTATTTTCCCTGGTAATGGATGAGATGACAAAGGATATACAGGGGGAAGTACTATGGTGCATGTTGTTCGCAGATGATATAGTACTGATAGAAGAAAGTCCGAAGGAAGTAAATGGTAGACTTGTAGAGTGGAGGGAAGCTCTGGAAAGTAAAGGACTAAGGATTAGTAGGAGTAAAACAGAATATATAGAGTATGATTTTGGTGAAAGAGAACACAGAGGGAATAGAGAAAGGCTAGAAATAAAGTTAAGTGGGGATGTGGTGGAAGAAGTGGAGAGGTTTAAGTATTAAGGGTCTGTTGTACAGAAAGATGGGGGTTTTGAAGAGGATATGAGAGACAAGATTAAGTGTGGATGGACGAAATAGAGAGAAGCGTTAGGTATTCTGTGTATTCTATTTTATTTTGTGGGCTTGATATTTAAACATCCAATTGTGTAACGGAAGTGGTCGTGTCTTGGGTCCCAATGTAAGTCGAGCACTTTCAGTCCTGTTTCAGACTCATCATCAAAGTGAACTGAAGACAAAGTGGATCGTGCTTCTTTCGGAACAGCATTAACTACCTTAGGAGCATTGCTAGTCCATTTTCGGAGTATGAAATGACCATTTATGAGTAATTTTATTCATTGTTTTTGGATGTTTGAAGATGATTTAATAGATTCTGTCCCAGTGAGAATGTCATCGACAATGGTGTCGGATTGTATAATTTGTGATGCAATGGGATGCGTGAGTTTGCCAAGTGTAGCCAGATGTTTTAGTGTTCGGATCGCTTGAAATGAAGCCGCTGATGTTCCGTATGTAACGGTACGCAGACGATACTCTTCAATGTTACTTTGTTAATTGAAACGCCACAAAATACGTAGGTAATATATATACCTATATATACATAGACCTACACGGTCTACATCAGTAATGAGGATCTGACGGTACATTTTTTTTACGTCTGCAGTGAACAGAATTTTGTGTAAATGTGATCACAGCAGAATATGAGATAGATCTGCTTGAAGTTTTGGACGTGTATGCAAACAAGAGATATACCAGCAGAACTTTTTTCCGATGCATTGAATACTATGCGTAGCTTGGTAGTTTGACTATCGGCACGTAGGATACAATGATGTGGAATGTAATAGTAGTTTGGCGTGGAGCGTTGCTGAATGGGAACGAGCTCCATGTGGTTGCTGTCCAAATAGTCTTGCATAAAGTCAACGTATTGGGTTCGTAAATCGTTGTTTTTGGCTAATCTCCATTCCAGGTGTCGGAGACGATGAAGCGCTTGACTTTTTGAGTCACCAATAATTGGATTAGGTGTTTTGAATGGTAGTCCAATGCAAAACTGTCCGGACGGAGTTCGGGTAACAGACTTCGTAAATATCTTTTCTGTTGGGTCAGTGTTATTAATTGTTGACAATGGTAATACTGACGGTTTCTCAAGTTTCCAGAAGCGGGTCAGTGCGGCTTTCAACTCGGTGTTAGATTGAACTGTGAACGTCATAACTGTGGATGCTGATGGTTGATCAGTTGGTCCTATGACTATCCAACCGAATATGGTATTAAACGGATCGGGTTGCGTTGTTTGTCCGGTCACTCGTTCGCCAGTCATGATGGATGGCACGATGTCTGCACCTAGTAGGACATCGATTGGACCAGGTATATTGTATGTTGGATCGGGTAGTGGTAGGTCCTTTAAGTGTTTCCATGTGACTGATGACAAGCAGAAATGCGGAGTTTGATCAACAATTTTCGGAACGATCATGGTGTGGACGGTTACAGTTGGTTCATTTGTGGAAACTGCAGACAGAGTGATCGTAACGATGCCGGAAACAATATTAATCGTTGACCCAGTGAAAGGACGTACTTGCGACGAACCTCGTCGACGGAGCAGTGATAATTTGTCGACGCAGCGTGCGGTGACAAAACTAGCTTCTAACCCGCTGTCGACGAGTGTACGAAATATGTGATAAGATCCATCTGATGCCTTTACTTTGAGTAACATTGTCGCTAACAGCACGAAATGACGTGGGCGAGATACAAGGCACGTAGTTATTGCTGGTTCCAGATTGCTTGTTGATACTGGAGTACTTACGACCGATGCGGCAGTCGGTGCTGTTTTAGTGAAATGAAGCATCGAATGATGTTTCTGCCCGCAAGTACGACAGGTGAACTTTGATTTGCATGACGTTGTACTGTGATTTGATAATAAACAATTGAAATATAGATGATGGTCTTTAACAAGGTGATACTGTTCGTTGGGCGTTTTAGCGATAAAAGTTGGACATTGTCTAATTTTGTGTATTTCCTTGCAAACTGGACATGATTCAGTACTTATTATCGTAGTAAAAACTCGTGGGGTAGTCGAGGTACGTGTATTTGATTTTTGGTCTCTGGTTTTTTGCATTGAGTTTTTGGTGTGTAATTACTTTCGGCACGGATTCCAATTGACCTGATGAGACTTCGGAGAAAGGCAATAAATTCATTTATAGTTGGTCATACAATATCTCCGACTTGCAACTCCCAACGAGAACGAAGCTCATAGTTCATTTGTTTTTCAAAAATGTGTACAAGGATTGGACTCCACTGGCGACTAACAAAATTTAAGTTATTCAGTGCCGATGTGTGTTCGAGAACAATATTAATGAGAGTTTTGATTGAAGTGGCATCATCGTTCTTTACCGGGTGCAGCGTTAATAACGCGTCGAGGTGGATACGAGCAAGGTCTCGTTTGTTTCCATATCGAGTGCGTAAAATATCCCACGTACTTGTATAGTTATCGGCTGTTAACGGAAGATGAGTAATCAATGACAATGGTTTGTCTTGGAGGGAAGTTTTCAAGTATTTGAATCGCTCAACGTTCGTTAGGTCGGGAGCATGTCATAATATTGAATTGAATAGATGATTGAAAACTTGCCACTTCGTTATAGCACTGGAGAAAGTTGGAAACTTTCGTTTGGGCATTTGAAATATCGATATGTTACCGATATATGATTTATCCATTGTATTTGATTGATTCTGCGTGTTTGTGCTTGACGTTGATAACTTATGCACTTCAGCGAAGGCGAGATCATAGTACAACGTGTCAAATGAAGCACTGTGTGTCTCCGTGGCTGTGTATGTGACATCTATGGGAGCTGTATTGTTTGCTACAGCTGCTTCCACAACTTGTATGTCATTCTCCACACTTGTGTGAAGATCGTTTAATTCTGAAAGCATCTACGAGAGCTTAGCGCGTTTGCCCATACTGAAGCGATCTTGGTTAAATTCGGCTGAAGCTTGCATGAAGGTGGTCATTCGTTTAATATCGCGATTTACTCGTGCGTTGGCCCCAACATAGGCCATTGATTCTGGTAGTGCCATTATTGAACAAGTGGTACTGTCGTTATGGACGAAAGGAAAAATATAATACTCGGGGAACGAGTATTAGAGCTAACGACAGTACGTGTTGTTGCGATTGAAGTGTTGAGTGGACTGTATGGTTGCGGTTTTCTTTTTATGTTGATCCGGCCCGAAGGACCAAATTATGTTTGTGTTCGTAGAACGTTTTTAAAAACAGAACAAAAGTGATAAAAAATATAAAAAATTATTTTATTGTTCTCTAAATTATCACTCGGAAAGTGATACACAAAAATACATACGATATATATATATAAAAAAAACAAATATAATAATTGACGACTGGGACTCGGATGCAAGGTATAAGACGGTGCAATGCCCGAATCACTCCGACTATTGTACCATGAAATGTCTTTGTATATCGATCGGATACAATGCCGGAATAACTTTGACTATTGTACCATTGATCGACATATATATACCGTACGTTGAGTCCGGGAGGTACGTCAACGGCGTACTGTCACGCGATGGATAAAGCCTTGGCGTTCGCGGCGACCTATGTAAAAAGCATTTTAAGGGTACAGAAATAAAATTGATGATTAAAATTAATGAGTTTGATAATTTTAGGTACCTAGTCCACATCCGTGTCCCAATTATCTTTCTTATAAATACTTTTTCATTTCTACTCGTTAGTTTTCACCACCTAATCCTCGGTTCCTTAACTATATTTTTCTTTTTGTACACCCTCTTTTTCCTATACCAAATATTCTTAACCATTAACCTATGTTGTGCTGTCAGACTTTCCCCCGGGATCACCTTACAGTCCTACACTGTTTCGAACCCCCTCTCATTCACATAAAATAATCGATTTTTGATTTGTTACCTCCACTCTTATAAGTTATATAATGCTCTTCTCTCTTCCTAATATAAGTGTTCACAATCGCTAATTCATACGTTGATGCTATGTCAAGTATTTTTTCTCCAGTCTCATTTCTTTCTCCATACCCATACCTTCCATGCACTCTATCATAATCTATTCTATCACAGCCTATATGTCAATTCATATCCCCACCAATTATAATATTCTCATTTCCTTGTACTCCTAACATTATTTCATCCATCTCTTACCAGATCTACTCTTTCTGACTGTCCTCACATCCCACTTGTGGAACATATGCACTTACTATATTTCATACTTTATCCTCTAATATTACTCTTACTAAAATAACCCTATCACTCTTTTTAATCACCTCTACCACTTTTCCTTTCATTTCTTCATATAATATCACTCCTACGCCATTGCTTGTACTAGTCCTTCCTGAATATATGATTTTATATCCCTCAAAAATTTTTCTTGCCTTCTCCCCTTTTCACTTTGTTTCTTGCGCACAACAAATATTGACATTCCTCCCTTTCAAAACTTCTGCTAACTCCCTACTCCTACCTGTCAATGTTCCTATATTACACGTACCTACTCTCACTTTGAACCTATCCTGCGTACTCAAGGGCGAATCTAACCCAAAACACCTTGGTTCTTTCCCTGCACCATCGACATCACGGCCGTTGGGTAGACCCGCACATATAACTGATGAAACGGCTACCGCAGCCGCTGTCAGGCTGGTACTGGTCACTTGGTCCCTTAGGCTATCTCCACACCCAAGTACGCAATTTTGTTTTCCCCGCAAACATCCAAGATGGGAAAACTGGCCTATATTCTTTTTAATACTCCTCATACTTTTTTGACAAGTTTTATGCCGGCTGTCGACCTGACGCAACCCCAATTAGTCGACTTCTACGACAGGCCTGTGGAAACTGTAGAGGTATTTATATACCTTTATTTATATTATATATTGTTAACCTAATGAAGTCTTACAGTTAAAACTAGTTGTTACTTATAATGATATACTATAATACATATTTATATTACTTATATGTGATAATAATGTAATATTTTATATTATACATTCATTTTGTTTTAAATTACTAATAAATTTCTTAAGCTTAATTATCCCTGTTCAATAATTATGTTTTTCACCTTAATCAATCCATTGACCTTACAGATGCTGTCAATGATAACCGTAAGTAATAATAGTACAAATAATCGAAAAATAAGTATGATCATATTTCAATATATTATATTACAGATATTAAATAACTGATGTAAAATGTCACAATAACTTATTTACTGGGTATATGTTATGTCATTGTACGTTTTTTTTTATTTATATATTTATTACCGAACTCTAATTAAGTATTTTGTCAAAATCAACTTATTTTTACTACGCTATAACTCCGGAATGTTTGGTTTTTGGAACACTGTTCCAATGAGATACATATTGGTTCAACGTCATATAAATAATTATTATGTAGTTAGTATATTCAGTTTACATTTTTTAAGTAAATATTTAGTTAATGCTATGACTTTTGGAAATAATGATTTATAAAGTATACACTATTTAACTGAAAATTTGTTTGAAATCAATACATAATATCTTAATAATATCGGTTAGAAGTTATTAACAACGCTTTGTACATTTCCTTGCTAATCACATACATAATTCATGCGCTATATCCTAGGATATCAGATCGATTCAATGTTAATACTTCTAATAGAATTCTCTCGTTTTAATAAACATATTTTATGAAATTATTGTCTACTTAAAGCCTTATAGAAAAATTTATATATTTACCTATTTATATTTTTTATAAGTATCCAAACAGTATCTAAATCTACGATCGAAGAATTGAAATCTAAAAGACTGAATAAAAATAATAACAAAAATATTAATCAAAGAAATTCTCAAAACGATTAAATTCTATGACCCCAAATAGTTGGGAGACAAGGCGAAGGAGAAGAAGAAGATTAAATTCTATGAGTTGCCTTTGTAAAACGTAATTCTGTAAAAAAAAACAATGTATCTCAATCTAGATTAAACTAAAACTTTACAAATTTTCAATCTTTAGTATAAAGTAAAACAAATAATTATGAATTTATTTATATATAATATACCTATTAAACAAAATATGTGCGGATTGAATTTAAAAAAAATTATGAATAACAACAAGTTTCAACCGTAATTCATCATAGGATATTTTTAATAATTTGTTTTAATTTTACTTATATATATATAATATATTGATAACCTGGTGATTTCCTACAGTTAAAACTAGTTGTTCCTTATAATCATATTCCATAATACATATTAATTTTAGTTTAAATTACTAATAAATTTCCTAAATTTAATTATACCTATTGAATAATTATGGTATTTAAATTAATAATTCAATTCATTTTACAGACCATTACAAGCTTATTAGTAAGTAATTATAGTACAATAAATCGAAAATTATAATTGATTGTATTCGAAATACTCATTCAGCTAGACTGAAATACATTTGACATTTTTAAATAAAGCTCTTTAAAATTTTACAATAATATTCAGTTTTATATTAATCATTGTCAAAATGTATGCAATACATTAAAAAAATAATATTCAATATAACCATTTAACTATTGCTTATAAATTATAACAAATCAAATTACAATTATTCAATCTCTGATGTAAAATGTCAGATTAACCTTATTATTTATTAATTTATGTCATAATTCAAGAAAAGATTATTTTCTTATCTTGGCAATAGTTCGGTTCGGTCGCTGAATCGTTTTCACTCCGTTATCGTTTCGCTTATCTAATAGTAATATAATTTCGTGAAATACGTGAAGTAAAATAATATGACTATCTTAAACGGTTTCATATAATATTTGTATGAAAAAATAACAGCCACTCTGCACTGAACTAAAATCTATTGCCAACTACAATCAATTAAATGTTGAAAATAAAGTGTGGAAATGTATGGTCTGAAAAACTAATATGATTTCTACTAGGAAAAATATTAACAAAGTCATTTACGCCGAAAACAATAGTACTAAAACAGAATTAGATTGCGTGAAAGAATTTCTTAGTAAAGTTTTATCTAAAATTGAATAATTAACTAATACCAATAAAGAAGTAGAGAAGTCAGTTAATTTTTGTTCGAATAAGATTGATAAATTCGATGAAAAATTAAATAGACTAACAAAAATCATGGATGATCATGATAAAAGAATAAATCACATACCAACCTATTGCAAAAATATTATGTCTGAAGTCGAACAATTTAAAGCACATACTAATTTCCTAGAACAGCAATTAATAATTATGGATCGTATTGCTAAAGAATTGAAAATCGATTTTGGAAAAAATGATATCCATAAAATACATCGATTAACCACATTTAATGAAAATAAAGTTGAGCCCAAAATTATTGTACAACTTATATCATTTAATAAAAAGCATGAATTTATTACTATTGTTAAACAACGTATTAACCTATTAGCGCTGGAGTTTCTTTTTTTTTAATTTTTACCAATTTTTTGTTTAAAACTCGTATACTATACTTACATAAATCTATATAAAATTAAAAAAAAAATTTCAATCATTTATTTACTGTTTTCATATGGCAACACTAGGCACTTGTAGTCACTTATTTCATAACAATATCATATTTATTATTTTTTTTAAATATTTTTTATTTTAATAATATATTATAATTATATTAAATGTGATAATTAATGAACATAAAAAAATTGATTCATAATTCTAATTCTAGTACCTATTATATATTTATTAGATAGGTAGGTACTACTTGAAATAGGTAGTTAATATAATGATATAAACAAAAATATTTTTGTAATAATACCTACCTACTTGTACAATAAAAAATTTTTTATTATTATTTAACGTGAATGAAAAGGAATAAAACAATCTATACATAATCCAACATTTAATTTGAAGCACATCGTTCTTATGATTGATTTACAATTTTGTCCAGCCCACCTTTTCTTTTTTTTATCTCCTATGGATTTTACTAGATGATCAATTTTATCAAATCATATCGAGTCTGATATGCGACTATCAGTCAAAAATAATGATGTTGAAGGTCTCACTATTGCTTTGGGTAGAGTTTGATATTTTCGTAAATAAACATTTACAATTTCTCTTTTGAAATCTAGCTGATGTATTTTTTTCCTTCCCGTTTTATTGTATAAAATCCAGCTATTTTTAAGCGCCATATCAAACATCCATGTAATCATAGGCCAATACCATTTTTCCTTCTAATACCTATACGATAGCATGCTATATTCTGGTCCATTTGATCAGTGCCACCCTTATAGTCATCTTTTTTTTCAATCGCAGTCTCAAAATATCCACGGCTTTTTTTTAAATATTATTATGTTTGTCAGAGGGCAATTTTTCGGAATCCTATTATCACGGATTGTACTAATTGCAGAATATCCACTGAATCTCAAAAATGAAAATAATGCAGCACTCGAAAATAAATTATCCATAAAATATTATATCTTAACTCTCTTTTCTCGTCCGAAATTTTATCTAACATTACTAAAAGTGAACTAACAACCTTACCAAATAATTTTTCCCATGGTATAATTCAAAATTTACTAAATAACCATCCTTTGTATTTAAACTCCATATTTTGTATCCAAATCGTATTGGTTTTCCTCTGATAAATTGCTTACAACCATGCCTTCCAAAATACTTCACCATAATTTCGTCATAAGCCAAGTGTTGTTCTGTCACAAAATTGATAATACATCGGTTCTTAAACATTTCCATCAAAGAGCGTATTTTCCAAGCTATGTCATTTTGATTAATTTCTGTATTACTAGTGCAATGAAAAAAACGTCAAATTTGTAGAAATCTATCTCTACGTATTGATTGAGAAGCAGCAATATTTTTCATATCATCACCAGCATCCCAATAATGTCGCTTAGATGGTAAATTATTATATCCACTTAGATATAAAATAGCTATAAAACAACGAATTTCGTCAGCTGTAATATTGGGATTAGGACAGTTTAAAAAAAAAGCATAACTTTTGGTTTCGACTGCCAAATGATCTATTATTTTGTTATCAATAAACTTTTCAAAAATTTCGAAAAATCTGGATCAGGAAAAGTTGTAGCAGTTCAAGTGTAACACTACGGCCAATAATATCCATAGTAGTTTCAAAAACGATACTGTTTACATTAATTCCATGTTGACCAAAGAAAATAGGAAATTGTTGTGGTTATCAAAACAATTAAACAAAGAATACAATTTGAAATATTCTTGGGCAAATAGTTCGGGAGATTTTATTAAAAAAGATGAAGCAGACAAAGCAATGAAGATTTCAAGTATCGAACAACTTCGGCAATTAGATATTAATAAAAGTATCAATCAATTGTGGATTTAATTGTAATTAACTCCACTATATAATTTATTATAGTATGCATATTTATTTATAATTTTCTATGGCGAATACATTTGTTAATATTATAAATAATATAAATTACGTAAATAGTATTAACACAAAAGATATTGATAATTTGAATAATAATATAATTCCGAATAATAGTTTTTCGATTTTTTTCAATTAATATTAGAAGTATAAATGCAAACTTTGACAATTTAATAGGAATATTAAAAACTATTCAGAATAGATTTAGTGTTATTTTGTTAAGTGACACATGGCTTTTAGGAGAAAAAGATATAAGCTTAAATGGTTATTCACAAATTCATTCATTCAGGATTCTAAATAAATCTGATGGTTATAATATTATAATACATATTATAATATGTTAAAATAAGATAGATATAATTTTATGTAAAAGAAATATTGTATTATCTTGTAATTCCTTAGAACTTATATGTTAAGACAGTTAAAATTACGGTAAAAATGATTGCGCTAAGCCGTACCAATTAATTTTAATTATTAAAATATTGGCCATATAAATGCGCGCGATTAGCCGGCCGTTGCTCACTGTGCCCCGTCCTCTCCATTCCGATCTCGTAATTGTTTTTCTCCCGTCTTAATTATTATTATACCTATTATAATTTTGTTTTGTTATTATCGTATCTTTGTTTTTGTTTATTGTATTGATATTAGTATTAAATTGTGAATTATTTTTATTTTATATATTTTATAGGTTCGTCGTTTCGCGTTTGCCATTGAGGTAACACGTACCTATTTTTCTTCGTCATGTCGTGTTTGCCATTGCGGCAACATTAAAATTATTTTCGTATTTTGCCCGTAGCAGCGTAATCTTTGTTATTGGGTTTTTTGTGTGATTTATTAAATTAATTATTCGTCGTGTGTGAAATTCATAACGATCAAATTGCCGTCGTCGTCGTCGTCGTCCACCTAACCTACCGTCAACACGAGAATCGTTTTTGGAATCGTTGTTCATCGACCGGTCATTAAAAGGTTTATCTTTGTATAATATATACGTACCTACCTACCTAACATACTATATTATGTGTAGAAATTTAGCTTAGTTTTAGTCATAAGCCCCCCTCCCCCGTCCCATTAATTCTGTACTTAGCTTATAAGTGAACGGAATAATACAATGTAATAATTACTCGTACATACATTTGTTTTTCTTGATTAATATTATATTATTGACGCCCTCTCTGTCTATAGTATCCAATTTCCGTCCTTGTCTTCGTCGACGTCGGGCATCTTACGTGGTCTACTCGAATATAGAATAAGGGCATGCATCTTAGGTTGCCTATCCAACGTTTGATAAGGCGCATGCATATTAGGTTGCCTATCCAACGTTTGATAAGGCGTATGTTATTTAGGTTGCCTATCCGGGCAAATTCAAGTACAACATATTTTTATTGTGTGGTCCACGCCACTGGTCCTTCGGTGCGCGTTCCCCACGCTAACATCATGATAAAGTGAATAATCACACCCAACATTAGAATGTATCAATACAATATTGTCTTCTATTGTTTGATTATTATTAATTACTGCATATAGTATTACTAACTTAATAATAATACTATACTATATAATGCTATACTTAATCTATAGTATGACAGTTTTACTATAACTACTCGTATATGAGTATTACGTAGCATGTCTTGTTTAATTTCAACAGTATCATTAAACTGTATAATATAATAATATTATTAAGCAATAATACGAGTAATATTTGAGTTTTATTCACTAATATTTACTTACTTCTAAGTATTAATATACTCAAATATGAAATTTGCACCTTGAATCATAATATGTATTATATTACTAAACCTTCTAATAACTTTTATTCAGAAGGTGCGGACAGTGCAATGTACTTAGTTAATATGTTTGTTTACAAAAGAAAATCATATCTCAGTAAATATAAGGAAATTTGAAGTAAAAGAAAACTATTTTGATGGCTCTCTGTTAAAAATATTTTCATCAAAATATCTCAGAAACATGTCTCTTTAAAGTAAGTGATACTTTATGAAACGTACAAATTTCTAAAATCGTTTTTGTGGAAATTACAAGAAAATATGAAATTTGCTTTTGTTTATCATTTTCGTTTTCCTTAAACATTTATCGAAAAAGTTAAATAATAATTTCTTCAGAGTACTATCCTAATTTACTGAACAGTGATTTTGTAATATTTGTAACTATGCTTGATTTATGATTATTTATTTATTGATATATATATAATATTATTTTATTATAATATATTTTAGTTTTTAATTTTTCTAAAACAAATTCCATTTATCCAGAATATTATATTTTTATACAATAAAAACTATCAAATTTTTCAATATTTCCAAAAATACTCGATTATATTTTGTTCTTCAAAATGAGGAAGTTTTAATATTTAATTTTTGAGTTAATTAACGTACCAGAATTAACTTTAACAAAATATATATATTTTAACGATAAAAGAAACTAGTTCCTATTTTTTAGGAAATGATCAAACTCTGGTAGGTATAACTGTATAAAATATGTATTACCCTTATTTCATCTGCAGTCATTTCCGAGATGTTCATTTCTCTTAAGTCTTTATCTGCCAAATCAGGCTTGAATGACTCTGATAGTTCTTGATTCATGGCAGAATGTTGGAGTTCAGCGTTCACTTTTTTCTGATACCACACCTAAGTTAATATAATATATTTTCATTAAATTTATTTATTTTATAATTATACTGAATCACCAGTAGCGTAGCTATAACTTCAGACGCCCTGATTAGGTTTTAAAAAAATTTCAATATGGTCATGAGATAATTTTTATTAAAATAAATTAGTGAATTAAAAAAATGAAAATTTTTAGTAGGTAACAAGTTTGTAAAATGTTTTAACTTTTTTTCTTAATTTTTTTAAAAGGGTTAATAAGACTTAAATTATTTCGTGACCTAGTTCTTACAAAATATTATATACTATAATAATAGCTATATATAATTTTCATTTTACTTTAATATAAAAGATAGTAAAGGTAAAATGTTTTCAACTTTTATAATTCAATCGTTCTTAAAATTGCCTATCAAAAAAAAAAAAAATCTTTAAAAATTGCTTTACTGATATATTCTTAACCCTCTACAGGCAAGGCTATGACTTTAACAAAACAGACATGACGGATTGCATATAAGCATTCTGTATATGAGCTCAGCATCTGTATGCAAACCGAGCACTATTATTGGCTTATTGAATTAAATAGTATTGCCACCTTTTTTTTTATCATTTGGAGAAGTTTAATAATTTGATAAAAATTATTATCAATTTCTGTGTTTCTGTTGATTTTATTATCAGTTTTAACAGTTATCAGTTAAATAGTATCACAGATTAAATGAAATTATTAGTGTTATTGTTATAGTATAGTACTATGTTTAATACGTTTTAAGTTCAAATGGTTTTATTAATATTTATACTGTATAAATTAATTATTTTAACGCGTTTCAATTAATACTATTCAAGACAGAATACGAAAAAATACAGAATACACATGATATGCGCTTGCTCGCGGACTTGTACAATTTTTACACGGTCGGTCGGTCAAAATAATATTCTGTGATAATACGTAGCCCACCATATTATCATTATATTATTATCAATAGTCGGGTATGATAAAATTTTTCCCCTAATATTTAAATTCTTGTTCGATTTATTTAAATTATAAATGAAACAAATAAGCTTCAAAAAACATTGTTACTATGGATTAAAAAAAGTATAGTTAAAAGTAGTGTACGAATATACAATTCATTGTATTACATTTTAAGAGTTATAATAATAAATAAAATTTACCCAAAGGTAATTTACCTTTACAAGATATTGAGTATATTGACATTATACCATCATTAGGTATATATTTGATAATATATATATTTGACATTTGAAGAAAATTATTACTTGTTAAAAATACTTGTTAGAGTGATGAGAAAGTCTGATGTACATATTATATTGTGTATTCATATTATAGTTTTGTAGTTTTTTTTATTATTTTCTGCCTGTGTTTTATTTATTTTCCGAACATTTAAAATGTTGAATATTGGTGACTATTTAACTATTATATTATTTTTCTCATACTCATAAATTTTTTCTTCCAATTTCTGTAAACCAAATCATATGAAAACTAAATACAATTTTTATCTAACTAAAATAATAGGTTTTAATTGTAATTATTATTATTTATTTATTTCTTCAAAGAGGTTAATGAGCCTCACTGAATAAGTTTGTATGGGGGCCCATAAATTTACAAATTGAAATAAATAATATGTCTAAAGTACAAAATGTATAAAAAAAAAGTTATTTTAAATACCTACATGAAGTAATATTACAAAAATTGATTTATTTGTTTAGGTACTAATATTAATCTTTCAAAAACTAAAATTATAAATAATTATAATAAGATTAAAAATTATTTTTGTTCTACAAGCAACATATATATATTTTAGCTATTAATTTATTAAATATCTAAGTATATTTTGTTCTTTCATTAGCCAATCTGAATTTTTATTTAAAATTCACAAAAGAAATACTATAGGTATTTAAAGTCTAATAGAAGCATATTATATAGTTTGGGACCTATATATTATATTAGAAAGTAGATTTTTTTCGTTTTCTATGTAAAAGTAGTACTCTGATATTATATAATTGTCTAATATTATATTTATGTTGTATAAGTACAGAAGCCTTATAGAATCATTTTTTAATGGTACCTACCTAGTACTTTTAATTTTCTGTAAAGATATTATGTGTGGTACATAGGGTTCTTTTTAAGATGATTTTTAAAACTCTATTTTTATATATATTTTTTTTTTAATAGGTCTAAAGTTATGATATAGGCTCCTCCCCAATAGAGATACCATAATTAATAATGGATTCTACCAGTGTTTGATATACTACTTACTCCAATTTTTCTTTATTTATTTGTAACTAATTTTATATGGTTATTTAATTTAAGGCAAAGGCACAGTTCTATACCTAGATATTTACAGGTTTTAACAATATTTTATGGGAGTTTGATAGATACATGTTTTCTGATTTAAACAATCATTATCATGTAAACACAAACTTCTTATATTTGGAATGTTAGAATTTAACTTGTAATGTGGTAATTGAGTTATTCATTTAAATAGTTCCAATAAATATAAGATTAATAAATTATATATTATATTATAGTTTCTGTTTAATACATAGGTACTTACCTATTTTAAATATAACTATGATACATTTGTTACATTTATAATATATTTTTAAGCATTTATTTTATAATAATAATTTAATTTATAGTAAAAATGATTTAGGTATTTTGATAAATACAGTTAAATATTTTATTCCAATAACATTAGTTATAGTAACCTA
>JAIPRL010008703.1:0-19606 GCA_025469235.1 Pemphigus obesinymphae | reverse complement strand
CCGGAAACCGGGTATGAGTGTAAAGATCGGAGCACTCCTTCTGGTAGAAAAAGTGTTTACAGAAAAATAAAAAAATAAACATCATTGTAAAACCATAAGCTTCCTCGCTACGCTCAGAATCTAAAAATTATAAACTCGACAGAACAGAATTATATATAATATATAATATATATATATATACATACTAATAATTGTCACATGTATTTAAATATCTATAGGTTCATAGAAAGTACATTTTTTTGATAATACCATTTGGGAAAATTTTAAATCTATGATAGAACTTTAATATCAATAAAGTATAGTTACTTTAATTTAAATTTTCCAAAAGTCTTAATATAATTTATTGAATTTCGTTATCGTATAATAGATATAATATAATATATTATATATATTATATATTATATAAAATAAAATAAAATAAAAAAAATAAATAAAAATAAACATCATTGTAAAACCATAAGCTTCCTCGCTACGCTCAGAATCTAAAATTATATATATAAATATATGGTTATATCTTGCATTTTGACCAGTACTAGCTAAATAATAAATAGGTACTTTTTATGACAGAGAAATAAAGGTCATGGTCGTTTAGTTGTGTTTAAAAAAAAAATAAAAACTAATAATGCATTTCTGGATGTAGGAAAATATGTACCAACTACAAAAAAAAAATCGTAGATGTAGTTTTTGTAGTACAAATAGAAATCAAATTTCATTTGTAAAGAATGTGACAAAGCTTTATGCAAACGTGGTTTTGGGTCATCACATGGTCAAATTGTATACATACCAACATTTTGATATATCTGTTTTAGTTTTTATTATTTATTTAATTGTATTAAGTATTATTATTTTAATCAAAATACTAAAAATCAATTAATCATTAATAATATTTGACTAATTAACTTTTGTTTTTATGCTTGTTCAAATAAAACATTTTTATCTGCATACCTACGTATTATTTTATAATATTCCTGTCAAATCATCAAGTGGTAAACTATTTTAGCATCCTAAGTATTGACAAAACATTTTTGAATGTATTAAAATAGATATATATATATGAGTCTCAAATAAAATTTTGGTCCAAACAGAGTAAAAGCACCTTATTACATAAAAAGAGTTAAATTAAACAGTGGCGTAGGAATTACTTTTCACTTGGGGGTAAGGCAAACATTTAAGGCTTATATATATTTTTTTAGTATGTAATACATAAAAACTCACACTAATATATTCAAATATATAAGTGTAATAAGTATATAAAATGTCTATGAAAGTGTGAAACCAGTTAAACATGAAAATATATGTGAAAAGTATACGTAATACTTCATAGTTTTTTCCTTTATATAAGTTTATATAGAACATATATATATATATATATATATATTTAAATTATATACCTATATTATATTATGTAGTGTACATAATTTACTTAAAATGTGTGTGTGTATATAAGTTAATAATTAATAAAAAGGAATAACTACAAACAAAAATCTATGTATGTGTCTACTTGATGACTGACATCTGTACAATTAATAATTAATTTTGATGGTACCTAGTACTAACTACATTTTTGGAACAACATAATATCATTAATGAAATATAAATTTATATAATACATTAATGCAATAAATTATTTAATATAATATTCTTATTTGTTTGATTAAGTATTATACTTATACAATATTTTTCATATGTATCGATATATTTTTTTTTAAAACAGAATAAAAAAATAAAATAAAATTATAGAATAAAAATAATGTCCTTTTTCATATTTTAGCTATATTAAACAATGTCCATGACTGACTCAGATATGGCAATTAAAAACTCGTATAGGTATATTTATTTTTAGATGTTAATAAAATGTATGAAAATTTGACTATCCTATTATAGAATACCTAATTATTATTTTATTATCTTATGAGATTAAATGATTTATAGAATTATTTTGAGATAACACATTTTGATTCTCACTAATATTATATTTATAATTATACAGAGTGCTATAAATAAATGAAAAATATGAATACAGCATGATATAAAAAAATATTATAATTTAAATATATATTATAAATAATAATTTATAAATTACAAAAATGTAACCTTTGAGTATTATTTATTGTTATATGTTACAAATTCATTATGCATGTTTACATTGATGATGATTATTTATTTTATCCGAGGTGGCGAAAGTATAACATTTTTATACCTGGGGGGAACTTCCCTCTCTGCTCCCTTTTTTTCTACTCCACTAAAATTAACATGTGTTAAAATAAATTATTTTCCATATGTAGTTGCTCAAATTCTCATTTTGTATGTAGTACAATGATTTGGCCGGAGAACCGTTTTTCCAATAAAATATTTTTCCCAATTATATTTTTCCAAATCGATATAGGTATCATAAAAGTCCAAACAAACGAAAAAAGAAATAGTATTTTCATTTTGTGAGCCTGTAGATATTCGTGGTTAATTTTTATTTGTAAACATATTATCCATTTTTGAATGAATCAGGACTTTATATAGTACTTATTTTAATCGTTTTGTAGTAAATTTTGTTGAATTTAATTATCCATGAATCAGGATATATTTAAAATCACATATTAATATAACGTCCGATAATCTAACGATCCAAAAGAGACATTAATTTTATGAAACTTCCCGAGTTTAGGGGAAATTTTATTAATTAATAAATGTTTAAGAAAAAAGTGGGTAACGTAAAACTTAAAAATATTATTAAAGTATAGGTAGGTATATTTATTATTTCATGAATTCGTAATGCGTATATTATATTTGTAATAGGTATATAAAGTGATAAATATGTGCCTGTGCACTAAATACTTTATTTATTTTCTACTTCATAAAAATCTCGTATTTTCTATGATTATGATACGACCAGTTCTTATTATATTTTAATATGGTAAATACGTTTAGGTGATAACTACGTACTGATTTAGTTTTGTTTCAATAATTTTTTTTTCATTTTTAAAAAGTTTTATCCGTGATGTACTTCTTAAAATCGCATATTAATAGTGTAATATTCTCCATACTCGACAACTTAGTTCAATATTTACTCTTGTAAGTAATCCGTTTGTAGATGTTTATACATCAAAATGGCAAAAATATTTTAAATTTAAATATTGAATGTTTTCATATTTTATAATTAAACATAAAAAAAATATATATTAAATGTGCGATTAGTTATATGAGGAGATGATAATTTCTTTACAAATAGTTTTAATTCAACAACCCCCCCTCCACTCACCACAAAAAATATTTTTCATTTTGTTTCTTTTTTTTTTTGTTTTCGCTTTTTTTTTTAAGTACAACTTATTTCTCAGTTATCTTAGATAACAAATTTAAACAGAATGTGATACATATATCATTATAATAATATTTACTATAAAAAACAATAGAGTGATTAAAGTTCAAGTAATTTTTAAAATTTTAAAGTTTGGAAATTAGACATTTAGTCACAAGTATTAGGTTTTAGCATACTTATCGAAAAAAAAACTGTATGAAAGCAACTAGTAGTTTTTGATTACGCAACAATAAAAAAAGTAAAAATTTGAGACTATTTTTAGAAACTTTTAAAATGTATTTTATTTATCGATTTAAAACATTTCCTTATCAAAAAAACTTATTAAAAATGACCTACACAGAATCCTATAAAAATGTATGGCAGGTATAGCATTCTCACAAAGGATCAAATTAATATATCAGCTATACGATACTTTCAAATTATATTAAATAAGTATTTGAACAATTTTCAACCGTTCAAATTTTCTTAATATGTAGATAGACAATTGTAATTGCCTATACATAACCCCTTATAAAAACACCAACTACTACTAATTTTAAGAGAATGCTATACCGACGCTTTTCAGTTGTAAAGCCATAGTTACGTAAAAGTGTTAAAACAAGTGTTTTAAATGATTTAACTATTTAAGAGTTAAAATACAAATTATAAAATTGATAGAAAACAACATTTTGGAGGAAATTTCGTTGAATTCTTTTGATATATTAGCTAAAAATATATTTACTATAGTTTTAATATATAACTTTATTAATTTTAGAAATTCGTTCAAAATTAAAAAACCGAATCAATGTTCTCTCCAAAATATTGTCTTTTATCAATTTTATAATAGGTAGTTCAACTCTAAAGTTACTGTAAGAACTCGTTTTAACCGTTTTTCATTCATATACATGTTTTCTTTTTCAAACAAATATCGTAAGTACACAATAATTAACAGTGTTACCTACCTACTAATATATTAATATTTTTGAATTACTTTTAAAATGTATATAAATACAATTAAATTTGTAGATTTCTATTTAAATTTAAATTTCTCAAGAGCTTCCTATTTATAGAACACCTTAATAAACGACTGTATAGTGTCCTCATAAGATTCCAAATTATGCAATTTATATGCACAGCTCTAAGCTAATATGTTACATAAAGGCTGCCAAGCAGTTAACGTTCCTAGTTTCCACTAATGACGTATACCAAATAATGTTTGTGAGTGGGTTAAATGTCCAGCGAAAATATGCATGATAAGTCTGCCAAAACTTTACGAAAGTAAATAAAAAAAAAAAATAGGAAAGATTTTGGAAAGTGAATTCTACATTTACTTTTTTAGTTTTTTACTTGGCATGTTTGTAATAATATTGTTATCAATAGTTTAAAAGAGAACATTGACCTACTGTATAATGTGACTAAAAGTAATTTTTTATATTCCGAAATTATAAGCAAATAAATAAAAATTAAATATAGTTAGGTAAAGATATTTAAGTAACTTTTAACATAATAATACTATCCATTCGATTTGCTGTATAGAATTGAAATAAGTGATAAAATATTTTTTATATAATTAAAAAACAAAACGTAAAATACGTAATCCAAGCTTATTATAATTTCAGGTTTCTATTCTTTAAAAAGTCGTCATTAACGAAAATGGAATAAAATACAGTTATTTAAGTAAAATAATTCAATATTATATTATCAAGTATAAATTTAAAAAAAGTAAAGTACATAGGTACATGGTTATTATATAATATATAAGTTGTTTTTTTTTGATTGATTGAAATGAATAATTTGAATTTTAAAAAACTAGAATTCATATTATATATTTTAAATATCAAGAATAAGTTAACATAGCGAGTTTTTAGGGAATGTATGGACAATCATTGAACAAATAGACAAACACAACCATGGTATACGGTTTTATTCATTAGAATATAGACCCCCACCAAAATATAAAAATAAGAAATAATAATAAAAAAATAAATAGTCTGCTATAGAGTTTTTGTTTATGAAAACATTTTTAATTTTTAAAGGGTTTGTCGTTTAATGTTATGCAATTAATTGTTATTATGAATAAAAAAAAATTGCTTTTTGTTTATTTGAAAGAAATAAGTGTAAATCAGGATTTTACTTGCAGTGATTAATTTATTATTAATCAAATAACTTTTAGCTATTTAAAAAAATGTTGAAATTAATATAGGATTAACTAAATAATTGACAATTAGTAATCAAGAATATACAAAGTAGATAAAAAAAATAACTAGCTAAAATTAAATTAATTTAAACAATTGTTTAAAATATTCACTAGATTATTAATCATTATTAAATTGATATTTTATTAATTAAATTATAAATTGTAATATTAACTTAACAGTGTATTAATCAAAACATATTATTCAATTATAAATAAATCCTTAAAATCAATTTATATTATTTTTTTTCTATAATTGAAAGAATTCATTCTAAAAGCTACCCAATTTATTCCTTATTTTTTTAAACATTTTTCTATATAGATCGTTTTTCTAAAATTATTTTCAACACTTTTTCATTTGTTATCCTATCCAGCTTATCTTGAGCATTTCCCTAAACAATTTTTTCGTTATATTTTATTTTTAATTTGCAATTTATATTGATTATTACAATTATTTAATATTCATACATAAATTATTTGTAGTACAAATATTGCTCGTATTATTACGCTATAAATATGACTTAAATATAACGATTTTAAGTTAATTTTTCTATGTTTTTTTGTGACAATTACACGTTCCTTTAGCTTATAATTAGATTTTCTTTTAGGTATTTCTATAGATTTTTTATTCCAATCGACATATAATATAAAATATTGTTTATAATTTATTGATAATATAATTTGGAAATTACGTATGATCGACGGAGGTGCAAAGGGGGAGATTAAAAAATATCAATGAAAAAATACAGGGGGATGGGATTGATTCCACTTCGACCTCTGACTTGTATAGTATATTATATTGTATACGTGTATATGTGTAGGTATAATGATATTGGTTTTGTTCGCCCATTCTCTTTCGTGCAAAACACTGGATCATGATAATATACTACGTCAGCCTTCCCTGTATCGGTGTATCGATAGTACAACAAACACAATATGCCACTGCACTCTATTGTGACGGTCATGAACACAATGGTCGAGAGCGGACCTCTTGAATTCCGCCGTCCTCCCACCGTGGTTTGGGGGCAAGCTACCATTCACTTTATAGTGGCCTCTTCACATCGCATGGTCCAACCGTTATTGACGTATACGACGACGACAAACGACGCGTCGGAAGCAAGAACGTCGGGGGTTTTTTTTTCTCGTCTCGACAACACTCTTATCTATCACATCCTTACAGTATTTTATATAATATATAACCAATATAGACTTTCCGGCGGTAAAGGATGCCCGTTTTCGTTGTCCAAGACAATTACACGTGGACTTAGTATGAAAAGGTTCTAAATCTTATTTTGTGTGCACTTTTTTTCACATAAATAACATTAGAATGTAAATTCGAATCTTATGAGCTAAAACCAATCTTATGTGAGATCAATGACGTCGATTTTCAGAGAAGTAAAAGGTTATCTATACAACCGAAAAACTAAAAGATAAACGTATATTTGTAAATTTTAAAACATAAAGATTTATAGAACCTAACTATGAATTAATAATATACATAATTACTAGGGAACGAAATTATTTTAATAAAAAAACAAAATATGTAACAAAATTGCTCATTTATTTTTTATTAACTCGTATAAATAACAATAAAAATTATTTACTAAATCTATGTGCAAAAATAAAATATATATATATATTATATTTAATTCTAATACATAAATTCAAAGTCGGAAGACGAGTAGACGTGTTGGTGTAAATGGTATAAATGTATACTCCGCGCAGAATAAGATGCTCAACTATACCCTGGACGCGTGCAAGTTGCATGGTAGAACCAAGTATAGGCACATGAAGTCTATTTAGATAACACTGATTATTATTATCGTCGATGATGTGTGTATATATAATTGATAAAAAAAAAAAATTAATAGTTAAAAACAAAAAATTATGGAAAAAATTTAATATTCCTAAAATATGAAACTATTTTAAAAAATATGTATGAATTATGTTTTATATCCAAATATATAAAATTAAAGTAGTACCAATTTATATAATTCATGAAATGAATTTATATCTTACCTAAATTCGATTATTAATATTAATATAACAGTAAAATAAAGTACTAAAGTTGTAATTATAATAAAGTCTGTTCCGCAGTTATTACCTATGATAAGGTTCTATCTCCACCAATCTCACTAAAAATGATACAATATATAATATAGTATCGACATGAAATATCTCGTAGAATTATAAATGCTATAAGAAAATCATTAAACAATGGAATTATTAGTATATTAAATAAAATTATTAGTGGTTTTAAGGTACCTATTCAAAATTTTTGTTTTATTGATACTGACGTCAAAATTTAGTTTACTGTATTTTTACTAAAAAATGGTTTTAACTAATAATAAACAAATTAAATGTAAGAATAAAAAAGTTTCATGGTCTTTTTTTATAATTAAATATAAAATAATTCTATTTACTAATATACATTATTATTTTATTAAATATTTCATATTTATATTAATATATAGGAATCTTTGTAGATTGAAATATAGTATAGAAATTATTCTATAAGTTGTTGTCATTTGCATAACAAAATTTTGACTAAGAAATTTAAAATATTTCATCTCAAACTTAATAACTATTGCTCACTTGAACATTTCTATAAAAACGATTCAGAACCTTTTTATGATATTAAGTCTGCGAATACATTATAAATAGCTGGTAAGTACCTTCTTCTATTATCAGAGGACGAGTTTACCAGTATATAGTTGCAAAATATATTATAGGTTATGTAAGCTTTTTCTCATACCTCCACAATACCAAATGCTGGTTAAAAGTAACAATTTAAAAAAAAAAAACTTAAGTTTATTGAAGTTAAAATATTAATTAAAAATAATGTTTTAAACACTCGATTTGAATCCTGTATTAACTCAATTAATTAGATTCAAAATCAATTTAACATTTGAAATTAACTTTCTAACCGAATGTTTTTTTCATAACATCCAGGTATCGCAATAAAAGAGGAAGAAGGTTTACACAAAGCATATGAATATTTTTATAACTACCATGATTTTTTTGTATTTATTTACTATTTACTGGTGCCTAATATTCCGACTTTATTTGAAATACAATTTATTTTCCAGTTATTTTAAAAATGAATTTAACTGATAATAATACATTGCAATGAACAGTTAAATTATAAATTAAAATTACTAATTAGAACCCACATTGAGTTAACAATCAATTAACAAATAAGTAATCATTTTCATTAAAAATAATTGATATTCTAAATTTTCAACGCCTTTTTCAATACATAATATTTTATTAATTTTTATACGACCTAATTAATTAAAATAAATATATGCTAAATTTAATAAATTATTTATAATTGTGTGTATAGATAGGAATATACTGAATTGTAAGGAGAGTTAGTGGGGTGATAACTAGTCAGATATTTTCAAACACTGAACTAGGTAATTGATTTTTTGCGTATGCTAATACAGGCTCATTTACCTATCCAAACTAAATTATTTTATGATTATCTGTTACAATACGAATTATGACATTTAATTAAAAACAACAAAAGATATTCAAATCGATTAACAAAGATAAATTATAAACATTAATTCAAAACAAATAAAATACTAATAGACAATAACTAAAAATAGATACAACTTGAAGTACATGATGATATATTAAAATACCTTTAAACTACAAAAGAATTATTATTGCTTTTATAAAACAACGTTTATAAATTGAAAACGTAAAACTAACAACATATTAAATAATACATTAGAACAATATTTTAAATAATAAATACTTTCATAAATTATTGAACCCTTATTATGTAAAAACTAATTTAAGATTTTAAAATTTTTTTATAAATCCTATAGTTTTTAGTCTACGATATAAATCTTATGTTGAATAGTTCAAATAAAAACACAGACTGTAAAATATAATATCTGTAACCAGTATCTGTATAAAATTATATAAATGATGTTGAATATATACCTATATAATATATAATATGTTGGAGAATTTAACGAGAAATCAACAGTTGTTATACATATTAGAAACTGTGAGTCTTAAAATGGGTTTGAAATTCAGTAATAATATGAATATAAAGATCTCACCACTAAGTAAATTAGCTGGTGGTAAAACTGATTGACATCCATCAGCATCAAATAAAAAAATAAAAATATTAACAGTTGTAAATAACAAAATTCTGAAAAATTTGGCATATCAATTAACGAAAATTGCCCGAGACAAGAAATAAATATTGTTTCTAATTTATCAATGGATTCAAATATAACTAAAATTGAATATCATACACGAGAACATTTAACAATAATAATTAAATACGTATTGCAGTTGAACAAACAGATGTGTATCCATTACCATAAGAAAGTTTTTTTTTATTGAAGGAAAAATAGAAATTGTGAGACAAGTTAAATTCTGTAACAATGGATTATTATCTTTTCTCTTTAAATAAATACGATTGGAAATAAATGGTGTTGAAGTAGTTAGTAGCCGTCTTCTCGGTGTAATTAGTTTTGTAAAAGGGTATTTACAGTATACTCCAAATTACTAATGTTATTTAAATGCAGGCTGGAATTTACAATCGGAATCAAACATTACAAATACAGGTGAATTTAGTGTATGCATACCACTGAAATATTGGTTTCGATTTTTTGAAGAATTTAAAAAAATTTTAGTTAACTCTCGATTGGAATTAATTTAAACAATATGCAATACTGCTAAAATTCCTCTTTTAGTTAAAACAGCTAATTCTACCATTTCTGGATCAGTCACCATTAACCAAATAGTTTGGAAAGTCCCACATATTACTGTATAGATGATGGGGAAAAAATAAACTTTTAGAATAAGAAAAATGTTTATTTATTCCTTTCCGGACATTTGAAACGTATGAATATCCGGAATTAGGAACTTCAAAAAATGTTCTATGGAGTATAAAAACTACTTCAAAATTAGAAAAACCACGTTACGTGATAATAGGATTGCAAAAAGGGCGAAAAAATGATTTGGAAAAAGAATGCAGCATGTTTGATCACTAAATTAAAAAAAAAAGTATTTTTTATTCTACAATTTATCCGTCTAATAATTTAAATTTAAATTTTAACAAAAATAACTTTTAATTTTTATATGAAATGTACTCATCATTCTAAGAATCATACTATGAGATTGAAAAACGACACCTATCATTAAATCCTTAAAAATTTAAGTCTGAAGCACCGATCATAGTAATTGATACTTCGAAACAGAATGTTTCTGCAATGACATCGTCAGTTGATGTTCGTATAGAAATTGAAACCACAAAAAATTTAACTGATGTAATAGTATATTATTTATTTTATATATTATACGGAAACCAAACTTTTAACTATTTATAGGTAATTTTTGGTAGTTTTTCTCATCAGATTAATTAAATATGTAAAAAAAATTAAAACTCGATAGATCAGAATTATATATAGTATATATATATATATATATATTATATATACATACTAATAATTGTCACGTGTATTTAAATATCTATAGGTTCATAAAAAGTACATTTTTTTGATAATACCATTTGGGAAAACTTTAAATCTATAATAGAACTTTAATATCAATAAAGTATAGTTACTTTAATTTAAATTTTCCAAAAGTCTGAAAAAATATAATTTATTGAATTTCGTTATCGTATCATAGATATAATATAATTATTATACCTAGTGTTGTCATAAAAATTATTTTTTGAAAGATGGTGTAGAAAGAATCCACGGTCAAAGAAACTGCTTTTATCACAATTCTATTATATTTTATATATGACATGACTATACTTACTATATAATTACTACCACTCCCCCTCTCCAATGAAAGTCATTACTTTTTTTTAAAGTAACATCTACAATTTTAAATTAACAAAATATATTGCAATGTAATTGAAACTTCTAGTGTTCAAAAAGGGTCACATCCCTTAAAAGTGCCAAATATAGACTTTGTATTTTTTAGACTCTGAGTATAACAAAATGTATTCTATTTAGTATTTTGGAAAGATAAATTTTCGATATTCACTTTATTTTCCTTAACTAAAAGAAAAATTACCAAAATGAACAATATTATAAATCATATAATATTACAAAATGTTAAGAAATGTATTATGTTTATATTCTGACAACATTTGGAAAATATGGTATCTACTATTTTTTCATGACAATGAAAATAGGTTGATAGTTGATTGTAAAAAATAAAATGAGCTTAAAGTCCAAAATTTCTATAAGAAATCCCAAATTATAAATTTTTTTTAAAATAGTAGTTCAAGAGGATTTATATTCTAAAGTCTAAAATATTTCATGGTTTGTATAATTTTAGACATTTTAATTCATCCAATGAAGATTTAGATTAGTCCATTTTAATTACAAATAAAATAATTTTATAATTTTATACTAAAAAAACTTCCTTTAAAAATTAACTTTTTGATCTAAATAAAAGTTAAAAATATAAATTCTCGTTATTAACACATACACACAAAAAATGTTACTTGTCTTCTATATTATACTCTTGAGTATAGCACTTATTTGGGTATACATATATAGAATAATACTCGAAAAATCTAAATTATACTTACAATATACATGATTTGTTTTTCAACTAATATAAAGATATAAAAGCATTAGATGAATAATGGAACTGAAGAATCCGAACGTTGTTACATTACCTTGTCAAAGTATATTACCTAATGTTATTATATACTGATGTATACGTTGAAAGGTAATATCCTTTTTGATTTCAGCTAATTTTAACTATACAACGAGAGTCTTTTTTATTGAAAAAATATTCTTAGATGCAATTTGGAAATGTTTTAGCTTGAAACATTTCATCGTAAAAATGTATATTATATATAGTTCATATAAAAATAATCATAAAATACGTGCATATACATAACATTTATTTTTACAAATTAAATTTGAGGCTATGTTATTACACAGTTATATTGATAACGTTATCATCTAGCATTAATATACACATAGTGAGTACCGCAGAGTAGGTATAGATTTAAATCACTGCCAAAAAAACACTTTAAATTCATTATATATTTTCTATATAAAATTGAATGAAAATATCACCCTGGATAAATGCTTTTATCCCTTGGCCTTTTCTTGAGTATAGATGTACATCTCTGGTATTACGCGTAACTCTAAAGTCTTAACATATTGTTCTAATTTAATCAATGTTATTTAACAAAAAAATGAATGATTCCCATCATAATGTTTTCATCACAATAACATAATAGTATACAAATATTTTTGCGACACAAAAAAAAGTGTATAGTGACAAAACATTTTTTAGGGTAGAATTTTATTTCATTTTTTTTAATCCCTTGGTTCTGAATTGTTTCCCCGACAGTCGCCAGCGGTATAAGAAGCTTATACATCGCCCCCCGCCCCCACCCAAAGCACGTTTTCTTCACGACAGGTGCCGATGTATTATTCGTTTGCTTTTTTCGCAAATTATTTTAAAGCGACAGTAATATTAATTTATACGAGATTAACGCTGGCAAATGATAAATTGGTCCCGACGGAAAGAAAAAAACAAACTACCGAAGTGGCATCGGCGGTAATAGATTGAAATAAATCCCACTTCGTCTTTCCGCAAATGACCCGCGGTAGAGTTATTTTTGGGTATTTTCTTCTTCTTTTATTTCTGTATTTTTCCCCTCGGTTTTAGTTAATGGTAAGGTAACAATTTTGGGGACGGGCAATGGAATGGGAAAAGTTCAAGATGGATTAGCAGTTCGTGTGGGCTAAAGGTGTCCGTAGTTTTCACTATTCCTTTTTTTCTCCTGTACCCCCCCCCCCACCTATCCCCTTTTTTTTCTACGTTCACCGACAAACATCTGTTGAAATACTCAGACATTAATCTGTTTTGTGTGATGACCCTAATCTCTAAAACCCCAATCCCCGTCCATCGTTAATATCGGCTATATAATATTATCTCGGTTCGAGTTTCTTTACAAAAGTTTTAGTTGTTTGTTGTTGTTTTGTTTTGGTTTTAATAATTTCTCGGGAAATATTACCGACGCATCAATTGCAATACTTCCGTCCGTTATTCGAAACATTTATCCGACGTCTATATAATAATATTGCATTTACAACGGTTATTCAATTAACGATAAATGAACTGATACGCTTAGACAGTACGTATAAAACTCGCATTGAATATAGGTCGTTTTACCATTATTTGATCATATCATATTATATATTATGTTCAATTTCACGTGATCGACTAGTATTTTGGTTTGAAAAATATACGATTAAAATTCAAGTAGTCGAAAAAGTGCAGCTACATGAATTACTCGTAAATGAATTAACTTAACATTTATATAAACATTTTTATTACATAATAATTATTTATATTTTATAAAACTTAGTATAAACCACAAACCTGTCTATAAAACTACATAGTACCTACGTAACAGCAAATAGGGATAATTATTTAAGAAATAATGATAATCACGATGTTATATCTATATAATATCACTTATCAGTATACTCGAAATAAGGAGATACCGATTAACAAAACTTGATCAAAATATCACATGTAATTGAATTATAGGATATTAATTAATGTCAACGTATATTACCTACGTAAAAAAATTGTCTTTGTAATTATCTAGTTATCGCCAATCATTATAAATTCGTTTTCAAAATGTAGTTATTTTTAAATATTTGTTTACCCAATATCCAAAGTTATATTATTTATCGTCGTGATCGCATGATTTCTGACCAGATCAACTCCGCATCGTGTAAAAAATATCTTATAATTCCTCTTTCAATTGCATTTTATGACAAATTTGTTGATTTATATTTGTAATAATTAATGTTTAAAATAATCGAATTTTTTATCACTGTTTTCGATCACGTGATTTTCGATTTATCTGAAATCACTTCTCCACCATTACATTACAATGTATATAATATGTAACGTGACATTTATTAGGATTTGGCAGGAATGAGATTTATTCCATGATCGAACTTATACCCCACTCTCAATAACTCACACTCTAACAATGAGACTTATGTAATATTTCAAATTCAGTATTCGAAATACTGCATTTAGAGTAATGATTAAGTACTTCAAAAACCTTTTAAATACAGTTTGTTGAAAGTATATATTTGATATTATAAATTATGACATTAAAGATAAATGAATTGAGTGTTCTTGATATTGAAAATTTTATTATTATAATTATTATTATCAAAACTAAATAGATTAAAAACTTGGAAAATATACAAAATAACAAATGGATATGACGAATGATATATAAAATAATAAAAACAAGTTGTCACCCAGCTAATATATTGAAAATTATTTTCACTATTTATACGATAATAACCTAATAATACTATAGGAAATAAGCAATATTTTATTAATTATTTCATAGCTCAAAAACGTTTGAAACCCTCAAATAAATATGAATAAATATATATGAAGAATCTCAACAAATATCGGTGATCAAATATTAAATCGAAACCATAAACTTCTGAAAATATACTGTTTATTACATGACATTGATAAAATTACAAACTAGTTAATACATTTTTTTATCTATTTAAAATGTTTTAATGTATTGACACCGTATGTTTACATGTTGGTCTAAACTGGAATTCATTGGATATTCGTTTTCTGTTTTGGTGAAATATAATATTTCATTGAAATGTTTTTTTTTTGTTTTTTCACCCTTGAAGAATAAAACGGTGAAAACCGTATAAATTATACTTCAATGATATTGCAGTGTCAGGTTTTTTTTTTTACTATTATTATTTACCCTCTTATACATTTGGAAACTAGCCAATACTGCTGTACTATAGCGGGTTGAAAAATTATTTTTAAAGAATTTTCAACTCGTAATAATTAAGTCATAATATATAGTAAACCGCAGCAAGATTCAATAATTAATATAATACTCATTGTGCCAAACACAATTATCGTGAAAAAAAAACCCTCGGCAATTAGGGTCTCTTAAACGTCAATAATCCTAAAAAAAAAGAAAAAGTAGTATTTGCGTATTACGCATATAAATTACTATATTTATTATTTCCGTAAAAAATGAAGTCTAAAGTGAAAAAAAAAATTGGTTCTAGAAAAAAAATGTTCAAAAGTGTTTAATATACAACGAAATGTTGTTATACCTATAAAATATAAATAATAATTTATAAATTTTATAAACCCAAACAAATCTACAGATACTATCTCTATCGCAGGCTCTAAATTAAGATAGGTATCTAACTTGTTATTCTCAAACCATTCGGAGGTGTATTTTTAAAGTTTTAATATCGGCAACTTATTTCTCAACAAATTTATTTATAATATAAGATATTCAATAAAAGATTTATTTCTTGAAATATATTTTTAGATTTACTTTTTTAATAATAATAATAGTAAATTAGTAAAATATATCCTATATGCAGCAACTTTCTAGTACAAGAGGGTGGACGCTAAGCCGATATTATAAAATCAGTCGCTATGTTTTCGGATGCGATGTAATCATTTGTTTATGCCATAATAGACACTATTAGTATTCGTTTATGCTACTTATCATTGATTGCTCAGAGTATCATGGTATGAACCTATAATTTTATTGTATAAGCAATAATAAAATGGCATCCAAAAACATGGCGATTGATTTTGCCGCTATTAGGCCACCGTCCTATGCTGCCTGTGTAAATTCTTATCAGTAACCATTCTGATTCTTTTATTCTGTATTAATATCCACAAACTGTATAAACATGGAATTCTGAAACTTTAAAAACTGCAAAAAATAAATGAAATAACGAAATATTTACGATTATGCATCGATAAGGTTTACTGCACATAGAACGTTTCAAATATTTGTGTTTTCCTTCGCTAAGACAAAACACATATTGTTTCTAAATAGATGCAATTTAATAATCATATATTTCAAAGCAACATGTTCCCAAATTGAACTATTATGACACTAATATTTTAAATAGAACCATTTGGATTTAATTAAATTGAACTTTTTGATTATTGAATTATTTGTCAACATCAAAATGTTATAAGTAATCATTGTACAAAAGGTTAAAACCGAAATTATAAAATTATCGTTATTAGAATAGAATTAAGACTCAACCCTTAAACCCCAGATTATAAAATTTTCTATGTACCTAAATTGTAACCAGTATCGCTATTTAAGTATAAAAAATGTTCAATTTTTACTTGTTCTCAAAACTTTTAAGTAGATACAAAAATAAATAAATTAAAAATTAAAACCCGATTATTACTTTTTAATAAAACGATTTATACACGCAACTATAATAATAAGTACCTACCACAATATTTAGTATTATATTTTGGGAAAATATTTAAAAATATTTAGGGAACTTAAATTGTATTTTACTTGTGAAATTTTCATTTTTATTTATAGATTGCAACTTTTTATGATATTTTTTTATTTTTACTCTAGCTAGTCCGGACATCTGGTTATTTGGATAGACCTCAACATTATTATTAGTACCTACCTACAATCAATAAATTTTGTTTTTTATTCTAAATCAATTCTTAGGTTACAAATGTTGTCCTACGTAATAGTATTGAAACAAAAAAAAAGTCATTTATATGATAAAAACATAGATTTTATTACTTTTATTAATGTAAAACTTATTTTATAAACATTTTAAAGATGATTCTGTTTAAGTCGGATTTTCAGTGATCCAAACGGGTTCAGCCCCATCAATATCGGTTATGGAGACTTTATTATATAATATATGTGTTAAAATAATATATATCACATAATTTTAACCATTTTGCAGCGGAATGAATTTTTTACCCTGTACCGAGTCCCAAGTAAATTAAATGACAATCAGCATAATAATTACAATTTTATTTTTTATTTATTTAGTTTAAACTAGTGACATAATTTCAATCATTTTTTTCAATACTCATATTTTATACATGTGACAACCCTGTATAGAATTTTCAATACAGCAAAAATAAAATAACTCACTTATTTTCCAATAAAATAGTACCCAGTGACGTGTAGTTAGATTTTAGACTTCAAGAAGACGATACACAACACACCCGATTAATAGGAGGTACTGTATAGCTAATTTTTATGAAATTTTAAGTGAAATAAAAATTCTACACATCCTGAATATTTTAATATATGTTAAAGTAATTTAAAAATAATCCTGTTCCAGTATTTTTAATGTTGAATAATCACGATCTTTGCTAAAAACTAATGTTCACGCAAAACTGTTATAAAACAGGTTCATAAAAAGATTTAAATGGATATCAGTGCGGCCATTAATCAGGATTTCTATATAAACAATTTTATTAAAACGTATGGATAATTAAAATCTAACAAATGAAAAATGTTTATAGACATTTTAAAAATATTTAAATGTTGTTTAATGTCGGTTCAATTTTTTGTTACGGCGTATTTGCGATATAATATGTTTAAAGTTTAAAAATGCCCGTCAAATCATGTAGGTACTCGTCTGTCATCATCTTTAACTGTGTCAATAATTCACCTATAAGAAATGTGTATATTTATTTTGATAAATGACTACATTTACATGACCTTTTTGAAAGTTTTTTCTTAGTGATTAACTATATAACCTTGTTTTAATTTTTTTTTTATTCTTTTTAATTTCAGAAATACAATTATCTAAAATCTGATTATAAAAAAAAATCTTCCATATACAATTCTAATGAAATTACTTTTTCTTATACACAAATGGATTTAATATGTTTTGGAGAAAAATCAAAGATTTTCATTTTTGTTTTGTAAAAATTTGCTAATTAAGTTCGTTTAACACCACAGTTCAACACACTCGATCTACATAAATAGGTGGTTATCTATAGGAAATTTTACTACATTTTTATAAATACAAAATTTAATAACTTGTTTATATAGGTAAATTATTATTATAAATATTTTTTTAATTAATTTATTAAAATCTATTTTGAAACTATCAAAAAAATTAGAAACTAAAGCATTCCATCATAATAAATATTGAAATAAGTACCACATTTCAATGGGGAGGAAAAACGTTTCTACCATCATAGCCCTTAGATTTATCATTCACAGTAAATTTAGTATTTACGCAAAAATATTTTTATGTAAATTTCACATAATCACCATTGTGATTAGAAACCAAAAGGTAGTCGGATTTATAAATATGGACGTTTTTCTGCAGTATGATGTGACACGATACTTCTAAATTATATCCAAAAGACATATAAACATATTGCGATAAAAGTTTATTTTCATAATAATTGACTTATACAAAAATGTAGTGAGATTTGCCTATACATACTCCATTTTGTACGGGCTGACGGCGTATAATATTAACACTCGCACGCCGAAAACCAAAATACTTAGTCGTGCACTCTTTTCACAAGCCGACCGACCTGTGTATATTGTGTGTTTATAATATGTCTATAGCACTCGACAAGAGGTGGACAGATTCGGAGAGCAAATCCTGTGAGTGCTAGTATATAAGTGGTATGTGTAATTGTGTATATATGTATGTGTGTGTGTGTGGACTTAGACTAATGGACAACAAGGTAACTCTGATAATGTTAACTGAATATGTTAATAAATTAGTGTTGCTGTATTTCTGATAGGTACAAATAAATAATAATAATATAAATAACAATAAATAAATAAAAATCACAGCCACACAGATATATAAATATAATAATAAATAGGTACTCATAAATAAATGACGGAGTGTAGACTGGCCAGTCGCTACCTATAGGTGCCTATTAATTCGATTTAACACACACACACACACACACAACAATTTACAGCTACAAAAATAAATATAACAAAAATGGCTATTAGAGCTTTACAAGTATAAAATTAACAAGGGCAATTCGTGCCGATGTACACAATATAAAAATTAACTGTAATGATACAAAAAAAAAATAAAAAAAATGGCTATTTGAGCCTACACAATATTACGGCAATTGGTGCCGAAAAAACAATATATCGATGATTTTCGGTAAAATTGTTTATAGGTACGTACGGTCAGTACAGGTCTAAATCGCAAGGCGGACGGATATAGACGACTTGCAATATTAATACATACAGTTAATATTGGTGCCGATTAGCGTGCGCCCGATAAAAAAATTGAATTATAAAG
>JAIPRL010008702.1:0-19610 GCA_025469235.1 Pemphigus obesinymphae | reverse complement strand
TTTTATTATTGCTTGAATAAAATTATAATTGAAGATGTATAATAGATAAATAAAGGTGTATAATTTGGGCATTGATTTGACTTTTTTTCTCATAAAAAATGGTTCCTAAACATAACTGACCCCTCCGGTTTACAAATCCTAGCTACTCCATTAATAATACATACCTACTTACTATCTAGTTTAAAAATAAGAACCTATTAATGTTTACATAATATTTAATATTCGTGATTTTTCCCAAGTTCAGAACAACACAATTTATACTACTGAGCACTATTCGGGAATTTTTTTTTATGTCGGCATATTAGTATAAGTCTTTGCCCCAGTCTAGCAAAAACTGAAATGACGCCACCGTATTATACCTAACGCCTGATGCCTACTATAATATCTATTATAGAGATCATAAATAATATTAAACTACAATGTTAAATTTTCGGTAAATCGATTTTTTAAACGATTAAAACTGAATTTGTCTGATGTTTATCTAGATAAAAGTTAATTTATCTTTATATCTTATTATTTTAACATCTTTATCTGTATCTAGATAAAACGTAGTGTGGTTATCTTTATGTTATCTAGACGTTCATTTTGTTATAATACTGACTATATATATATATATATATATATATATGTTATAACTAACACCGACTGTGATACTGTAATGAAGAAAACAGTAGATATATAGGACACGTAGGTACACACAAATGTTGGGAAAAATCATTCTACGAGCACCCAAAATACCCGCGGGATGGTTTCTATATACGTATTTTGAACAAAAATCTAAAATTACGAAACAAGAACAACAATAATAATAATAATAATCTATCTATCTCCCTGTAAGTATACCGCCGAATCAACGATGTCCCTCATCGGACCTATATATATATATGTAATGAAAATATTGTAAAACGAACGGTATCCGAATCGTCGACGATCGTATATACGATATACCTATGCGTGTACCGCCGCGGTAACTATAATATATACGGACAGATTGCACGAGCACGACCGGGAAGGGGGGAGGGGACGACATGTGATGATGAGGTGTCTATATAAACACGTGTTTAGAAACGTATACGAGAAAAACGGTTTATTTTTTAAATTTCTCGTAAACGCATCGATTCGAAGCATAATATAATATAGTTAGCATATTATACAATATAAACGCGTTCGTGTATATTTTAATAAATATATACCTACACTATACGTAGTACCGATTGAAATAGGTTTACCGATTTGGTCACCGAGAGAAAAGTTCCTTTTTAAAATATTAAAATTAAAAAAAAAAAAAAAAAAAAAAAAATGTTAAAAAAAGAGATACGGTCGTCCTCTATGTATAATAATACGAGTATTATACATTGTAATGATTTATATTCTTTATGGAGTCTAGACGCATCTGCCTCCCGCGGTGGTTTTCCATATTATAACCCGCAAAGTCCGGCCGCAGCTCGTCGTGTAATATCGTGTACGGTTTGTGTATACGGCGGGAAACGAATATATATATAATATTATCGTATATTATAATATATATAGTGTCCCGATGCGGTCAACACGGACAGACTCTTTTTTTTTTTTTTTTTTTTTCTAACAATAATAATTTATCGTAACGTAACGATATTATTATTATTATTATTATTATTATTATCATTATTATTATAATACGTACACGACATATTATTATTATTATTATTATACGTATATATACGCGCGCGCGCGTTACGGGAGGCTGCAGTTAATATAATATAATATACTATATTACTGTCGTACATAATAATAAACACGTTGTGTTTATACACTTGCAGTGGCGATGTGATTGATCGTATACACACACACACACGATATTATAATCATACAGTGTATATTGTATATATGTGTGTGTGCGCGCGGAGTTCCTTGACCCATCGAAGCAGGTCGGGCCTGTTTTCTGGGAGACGACTCCGCGGCGCGGCGGTTATTCTTTGGTGTGTGTGTGTGTGTGTGTGTACCCGTACACACACCATTTATATTATACCTACGTCTGGCCAGTTCAACGTCCGGAAACAGTGAAAGTGGTCCAGTTCGACGACGCCACTGGGTGTTCCGAGGGTCGTTGAACCGTCCACGCTCGTAACGAACACACCGTCGTACGTGCAGCGTGTAGCGGCACACGTATTTTAGTGCACTAGGACACGCCGGCACACGCACACACACACACGCACACACGTGTATATTATTGATGACGGGCATAGTCACACGGTATATATATGCATACAATATCCTCCTTCCTATACTCGCCGTGGTCCACGAGAGAGAGAGAGAGAGAGAGAGAAAAATAATATATATCATCACATATTATACATATATCAGCGTGTGTTTGTCCTCTGACGTGTGACCGCGGTGATTGATCTACATATTTCACGTAAAACATATAATAATTAATATAGGTACACCGTGTCCAGAACGGCCGCGAGATCAATAATAAATAATCGACACGATACGTTACAATATCACCTATATATATATATACCACCTGTCGGATGTTCGTAGCGCATTTATCGTTTCGACGGACACGTGCGTATATATATATATATATGTATGTATTATATATGTTTTCAACAAAATCGAAAAAATTCAACAATCACGCCGCTGCACTGTTAACGGTGGTAATTTATAGTCTGCGGGTCCCCCTCCCCCCTCCCCGAAAAAAAAGCATCTCGAGTTATCACGCATATCTTCTAGTTTGTAAATTGAGCCGGAGACCCTGAGTCCATACGGTCCCGCTGCCCCTCCTCCTGCAGAATCCGGCCCCGACTATTAAGACGAACCGTTGTCACAATAATGGTTTAACGCTGTTATATGTTTTCAATGTTTTATAAATAATATAGAGACATAAAATATAATAGTATGCAGTAAATACACAACGTCCGAAAAATCGACAATAACAATAAGGACACTCGGGCCATTTAGTCGAAATCAAACAATGTATGTCACGAAACGAGCCGAAAACGGATTTTTATCCTATGCTGCCTTTCTTTTAAAAAATTATCGTTTTCATTCTCTTATTCGCTTCAACCTTAGCCCACCATCCTTTCGTAACACTTCTTCTTAATGGCTCCCTGACTTCCTGTCCTCAATCTCCTTCCGTTTTCCCACCCATCACACGAGAAATGACTGTCTTTTCCAACTTCCCCATCATCGTACTTCATATGGTCCAAATCATCCCCTACGTAGAATGTTAAGACATCTTAACATGGTTACATTTTTTTAGCTTAATATAAACTATTATTATTCATTAGGTAATTGTTATTGTATTACTATAATAATGTGATACTGTATTATATGTGTATATTATTGTTTATTATTTAACTTGTATTTGAAGTATTGCCGTTATAAAATTAAAATAAATTAAAGCACGAAAAATTATATAGTGGGCGTTCTATATACATCGATTGATTAGATATATTATTATCATACGTATTCATTAGGTATCGGTTTTAGGTTTCTAAACATAAGTTTAAAGACACCTTATATCCTCGCCGCGTCCATCCGTAACTGGTCACTAGTACATATAGTCACTATTGTTGATTTGATTATAGCAGAGAGATAGATATTATTATTCGTTTTATAATATTTTTATTACATATAGTTACGACGATTTCGGGGGTGGTTTCAGGCGTAGGTGACGTAGGCTCAGTCCTACGGCGGAATCTTACAAGGGGACGGGCATATTTGCATATTCTGACTTTTTTTTTATTTATTTATTTACGTTTTTAAAAAGGTTCCTAAAAACATAGGTGGCAAAATCGAACGTGCACACTGTCGATTTGGTTACTATAGGCAGATAGATATTATTCCGTATTCGTTTTGTTTTATAATATTTCTAGGTTATTGTTCAAAATACGTTTGAAAACCGGGAATTTAGCGCACTTGCACAATACAGGGTATTCCAAACTTTTTTTTTTTAATTAATAATAAAAATAAAGTTGTCTAAATATATTTTACGAGTAAGAAGTTCTCTCATGTTAATTATTTAAAGTTGTTCACAAAATAAACATTTTAAAATTTTTATAAGCTACATTTGATTATAATCTTAATTTCCACATGAATATATTTTTATAACATCGTTATAATGTATACTACTCCAAAAATTTCTATAATATGATATATACATTATACATACCAGTAGCGTATTTACGGGAGGAGATTGGGGAGATATATCTCCTCCCTTGGTGTTTTTTTTTTAGCATTATTATATGTTATTATATTATATTATTATATGGCCACGGTTGTTTTTCTTTTATCACTTTATCAGTAGGTAATAAAATAATAATATTTTTATTGGAAAACATTAATTGCTATAGGACGTTTAGCATTATAAGCTAATAACCTTGAGACAATATAGAATTTAAAAATAGAATATTATCTACGGTTCAAATGTTTTTGATAACAATTCGTATCACGAATATTTTAGAATTTCTGTATTCATATCTAACGTTGATTCTTTTATCAGTCAGTTAGACAATAGATTTATTAATCACAAAAACATTTTTAAAGGTAATAGACTAATAGACAATAGTTTTAATTGTTAATTTATCACTTTATATTTTTAATTACTTTTTGACTTTTAATCAGGTTTTGAATGTCTTTTTAAGAACACAAAAGTTTCTGAAGATGATAGAATGTCTTTCAACAAGTGGGTTGAGTTTTACTCACCTGAAATGAATAGCCAAGTAGTGATTACTGAACTAAAAATGTGGAGAATCAAACTTGCTAAGGAAAAGATAAATATAAATTGAGGACTTGATGCATTAGCAATCTGCAACAAAGACTTAAATCGAAATATTCATTTACTATGTAAAATTATACGTACCTATATTAACAGTATCTACTTCAACTCCTGAACGCACATTTTCATGTTTAAAATGATTAGAAACATATTTAAGAAACTCTATGAAAGAGGTATATATACATAAATTATTCACTATTTACTTATTATTACTTTGTATTTTTAATTTTAGAATAGGTTAAATGGGCTTGCAATGTTATCCATCCGACCATCCACAATAACATTAAACTAGATGTTCAGAAAATAATTGACAAAATCGCTAAAAAAAACCTAGAAGACTAGAGTTTGTTTTGTGAATTATGTAAATTTATTGTAAATATATAAGAACTAAAGGTTTATGTACAAATAAATATATATATATATATATAAATATATAGTTATTAAAAATCGATAGTGCCTACTACCTATACAGGTAGTAGGTACATGTATATTTTGAGTGGAGGGATAAATAATTTTTTAGTCATCTCCCCCCCCCTCAAAGAAGTTCTAAATACGCCACTGATACATGCATATTATATTAAGGTAAAGGAATAATATTTTATGATAATTTATTTATACAAATATTATGTGAAAAACAGGATTGTAATATTATAATACGTAATATTCTAATGTATTTAATAATACAATATAATATATCTGTTTATAAATATTAATAATACGTATGAAGTGTAAGTTTTTCTCATTCAAGGACCCCTTTCTCTAGTAAACCAATATCAATAAACAAGAGAGGTATAGGAATTATAAATCAGAGAATACGAGAGGGGTTCTTGAACGTGGTCCAAAAAGATCAATAAACTTTGAATCGGAATTATTAAAATACCGTTGAAACCTATTACCTAGTCTATATCATTACACATTGAACATTGGGTTATAAACAAAAAATTTTAAAACTACTGACCTTGTTACATAATCCACTGCAGTTGCAGTGCATGAATATTTAGGTACTCGATTGGTGATTAATGATCATACGTAGGTAGTTCAATGTCAATTACTCATATCGGAGGCGGATGTCTGTGGATTGTATTTTACAATTTATATTAATATATTGTATCTATTTATCCATTTATTTAAAATGTTTTTTTTTCTTTTTTTTTTTATATAATAATAATATACAATATATAGGGTACCTACCGACGAATTTATAATAGGGTTGTTAACCTTTGTTTCCCACAAGTCTAAATATTTTAGGTATCAATCAATTAAATTCCGAAGGTATTATTTAGTCGGTACCTATATATTATAACCACGTGCTTTCCTCAATTAATGAACATTTCAACACATAATCCTGTCGTGTCCCTAATAGATAGATATTATTATTTATATGACTGTTTATTCGAAAAGTTTTGAATGCACTGTAACGATATACCTATAGGTATTACATTTAATTAAATAATATATATTATGCATGCTCGTATACCGACATAAATCAATAAACATAAAATACTATTTAATTTACGTGTTTTATTCATGACCTACATTGAGTTTATCAGTTCAATAGGTATTCATTACAGTATCTAATATGTACGTATATCGTTCAAAACACTTTTGACAACTGTAATATTGTAGTATGTGTATACGATTTTCTATAGCTAAATAGAAAATCAACACATTAATTTTGCAAGTTTAACAATTTAGAATTATCATCATTGTTTAATTTCCTAATAGATAATCATTACGCTATAATATATAACTTTAAAACACCTTTACGGCTTTATATATATATATTACTAGCTGAATTACCCGCTTTCGCCCTTGCGCAGTTTTGAACGAAAATGTAATTATATTATATTTAACTTAAATTTATATGATGTCTAAAAATCGTTCTATACACATATTATCATTAAAAATGATTCTATAAACATATTGTTATTATACGCTTATATATTAATTCTGTTATGTCTAGATAGAACTCTGAATGAAGTAATGCACTATCAAATGACCTCTTGATATATCACATTTTACGTGAAGGCATACCAGATGGTATTTGGGAATTTAAGAACTTAACTCTATAGGAAAATTTACCGATTCTTCACTGTCGATAACAGTATCGATGGAGAAAAATCCATTTCTATAGCTTTAAATTCACTAATTATATTTGCGAGTTTATTAATTAATTAAAATGTAAATTTATTATTCGTCGTAGTTAAAATAGGGCGTTCGCATAACCATCCACTACTTTGATTTTTAAATTTTTTATACACCATAATAGTACCATAAATACAATACATCCCTCTGTCCCGACCACAGGTAAAAAATGTAAAAATTGGCAACGTGATTTTAAAATGATTTTTTGAAATTTTGGGATTATATATTATGACATTCGAAAAATCTTAAAAAATTTTAAAAATTTTCGTCAAAAAATAAAAAAATTAAAAATGCCTAGAACCCGATTCAGTACCGCCTACCGGGTGCAATTTTAAATCTAAACCATCCAGGTACCCACTCAAACACACACAAAAAATGTCATTAAAATCGGTCCAGCCGTTTAGAAGGAGTTCGGTGATATACACATATGTGCAGACGAATTATATGTATATATAGAAATAGGTATTAAGCAGCCCCTATTTTAGTGTGCACTACGACACAATTTTGTAATACGAAAATTCAAATGTGCAGTACAAATTAAATAATTGTGTAGTGATAATAAATAGATTTTTCTTGTACGTATATAGAAGTATATTAAAGTAAGAATATTTCTTTAAAAATTTCGTTTTCTTGAATTAATTTCTTTTTATTTACTTTTATTACAAATATATACAGTAATGAAAATAACGGTGGTGTAATGGGGGTAAGGGCAAAGCCCACCACATATTTCTATTGTAACAGTGTGCAGAACGAATTGTTTTTTTTTTTTTTTTAAATAGAGACTGGTATTAGGTAGGAAGGTATATTATATATTGCAGTGATTTTCAAAAAACAAATCACATACCTAACTGCAATAGGTTAATGGTTTCATCAATAAGTTTAGAACATAATATGATATTGAGTGCAATGCAAGTTTAATTTTAAGTAAATTACATCGATGACGAATGACAACCTACAGAAGGAGTTTTATATAATTATTTTTAAAACGATTATTTTTTTTTTTTTTTTTATATTTATTTATTATTTATTTTTTTTTTTTAAACATTCTTTGCGTAACCGGTGAATCATTGTTTACTATTTAGAATAGCCTATCCAAAATAAAAATATTCGATAATTTAAATATACATACCTACCAGCTATACCTATATGTAGGTATATAAATAACAGCATAGGCGTGACTTCGGTTGTGACGTCATTTCAAAAATATTTTTAATACGCATATTTCCATGTGGACCACTCTGAGGATTTTAACGTAAATATCACGAGAATATATTATAGCAGGCTGTTCACGTGTACCTATATATGTTATAAACAATTGAATTTAAATTAAAAATTATACACAATAGGTATTACGATAATAAACATTGTAATAAGTTATGTAGATTTGCAGATATATATATTGTAATAATAAATAACGTAATGACGTAATTATTTACGATTTTAGCGTGATTTTCGGGGGCCAAAGTAAGGATGAGGCCTGGGAGTTCAATCACCCTCCCCATTAGGAAAATGTTGTTAGGAAACAAACATCATATGAAAAAAGGCTCTAACCGAAATTAATTTATACGCATAGGCAAAGTATCCGTTTTATCATTTTAGTTGGATTATTGTGAACAAAATGTACTTATTAAATTGTGTTTTGTATAGTTAGCGCCGGACAGGGAAGCCACCGGGCCAACTGCGTTTTAGGAATACTACCGGCTCAAAAATCTTTTTCGACCATTTTAAAAAAACATTTTAATATGCTTCAGAGTAAATAAGACCTTCCTCATTTCACATTGGGATCTTTTATTTTTGGCCACACATTACGCAATCGGACCAAATATCGCACGGTTCACCGAATTGAACTTGGTAACTCGCCAGTGGCGGTTATAAGAAGAGAGGGCGATAGGTGGATCGCCCCCCCCCCTTGGGATTTGATTTTATTAATATTATCAATATGTAAATATATAATTATATCTATATATTATATAATATAATATATTAAAATTCAAATATTATATAGGTATTATATAATTTATAAAAATGTTATGGGGTGGGGAAGGGTTGGCTTTATTTTCGCCTCCCGCCCCTTTAAACATCATATATAACCGTCACTGTGACTCGCCGTACCTATAATAAAGTATACTAAATACTCAGGTATATGTTTTTCTTTTTAATTTATTTTGTTGAAAATTCAACAAGGAAAAAAATTTTCAAATAAATGTGTACATTTATATACATTCTTATTAATTGGTTTGAAATTAGAAGTAAACTTCAAATTTGAATAATATTTTATGTACTTATATAATTTCTGAAAAACTCACTTCGGAGACTTCTATCGATCAACTGATTTTTTGAATGCTTCCCGTAGAAAATCTAAATATATAACTATAATAATAGATGTTAATTGTAATTTTACAATGACGTGTTTTTTAGATTCTGGGCGTAGCGATGGAGCTAGTGATTTTACAATGATGTTTATTCTTTTTTATTCTTTTTCTCTGTTAACAAACTTTTTACCAGAAGGAGTGCTCTGTTATTTACAAGCTTACTCTGTTTCCCGTAGAAAATTGCATCTAGTTGGTGCTTTAAAAAGTCATATTTGATTTTCTCAATAATTTTTTTATGCGTAAGGAAAAACTACCAAAAAATGACGAACAAACAGCAAAAATACGATTTCGTCAAATCGAGATTTTTCATTTCTTTGTAATTTCGAAAATAATGACTTTAGAATCTTGAAATTTACACCAAATATGTAATACAGTACCTTATTCACGATAATTAGATTTAAATATTTTCTTTGCAATTTTGGGCTATTTATGGTATATTTTATATTTTGGAGTTTTTCTGTCCTAATAGATGTAATTTTGGGTTTTAAGACTTGAAAATTTTATAAAACGTTAAATTTCCATTATTTAATTTAATTTAAAAAAACTCGAAAATCCGTAGTCACGATTTTTTTTTTAGCCATTTAAATTTTGAGATATTTAAGTCCAAATAATTGGTAAAATGAGATTTCAAGACCTGAGATATTACATCGATTATATATACTCATTACTCAATATAATTCTTTATACCTACTCAAGTTTTAGCTAAGCCAGTCTTCAACCAAATATTTAAATTTCTTACCTATAGGCGTGTTTTCGCGATTAATCAAATGTAATTTGGTTACTGAATTTCAACAACAATAAGTTTTGGTTTTAACTTGTAATAATTTATAACCAATCAAATAGAATGGTTATTTTATTATATTTGGTTATTGCTAAGACAAAAATAATAGATCCAGGTTGATCGTGAAAACACACCTAATGTATTATAGGAACACTTAATAATTGCTATAAATTGTCTGATAATATACTAATAAATTTAAATTTATTGAACTATTTTTTATTACATTTTTAATAGTTTTATGTATTTATTTTATTTTTTCTATCCATATTAGATATATATTAAATAATAAGATTGTTATGTATCTGTTACCATTGCACAAAAAAGTAATTAGTTTGTTGTACTAGGTAATTTTATCGATGAAATGAATTCATGAAACTTCAAGACCTAATATTTGGTACTGATAACATATAACATATATAATAATGTTTATTTTTACAAGTACACTGTATAGTTGATCAAATACTGAATACATTTAAGGGGTACTACTGTTCTCTAACGCAAGGAAATTATATTTAATATAAAATGTTCCATAAAAGTATGGATTTATAAATGATGGATGTATACATAATATAGGTACATATATTATATATTGCAAAACATTTATATTATTCATTGATTTTTTATAAAGATAATTAATTTTAATCAAGCATGTACAGGACGTTCATTTTAGTGCGTTAGAAGTATAAAATAATTTATAAACTATAGGTAATTATAGTATATTTATATATCATACTATGTTTCTTTTTATATAGTTTGCCGAACGCAGCTGAATAAATTAAAGGAATATTGTTATCTCCAAACAAGAAAATTTTATTTAACATTCCTCCAAAGTATAAATTTACAATGTATACTTATAAAATAGACGTGTATACAAATAATTATAGTATCCACCAACTGCTAAACTTACCAAACATTATTTGATATTGTATAATTATTTAACTGTATGTCATATGATTGTTATTAATTATGTTACTATACTGTATAGAAGATTTTAATATACAACAATTAAATCAATGAGTTCTTACAATATTTTGTTGGTTTTCAATAACCAAAATAGAAATCTAACTGTAAATAAAATATACTGAATGTATATTTGATAGTAAACCTAACCTAACATATATGCACCTAAATTAAATCAAACTATTCCAAATAAATATTATATTTTATAATAATATAGATAAGGTTAAAACTAATTCACATTTTTGTTTTTACGATTATTTTTACGACATAATGTTAAACACACCATACTGAATAACATAATTAATATTAATACTTAATAGTTATGTATAGTACAACGAAGTTCCGCCCAGAATCGTTTTTTTCGAATGTAATACATCCATATCAAGAGTGTGCTATCCGATAAGCAAAGTGCCTCCACCCCTACTAAAACCCGACGAGCGAAGTGCACCTTTTTTAATTTAATTTTTCATGTAGCTACTTTTTTGGATAAAAGAAGTCGAGTGAAAATTTTCAGATAAAGAGCTTTCTGGTAGAGAATTCATTCTAGTTAGTACTTACTAAAGGTAATTTTTTAATTTCATAGTAGTTTTCTTAAGCATAAGGAAAATTACCGATAACCAATCTTAACAAAATATGTATGTTATATAATTTGGAAAATTCCAAATAAACATATCGTGGATACATATTAAATATATATTTATAAAATCGAAAAATGACCTAAAGTACAAACTAAAATGTATTTTCTATCATAAAACAAAACTCAAAAACTCCTATTAAACTATTTCTAACCGAAAACGTGTATGAAATTTATATATGTACGTACATATATACAATTTATATATGTACATGTACACGTTTTCAGTTAGAAATAGTTGAATAGGAGTTGTAAAGTAGTGTTTTATGATAGAAAATACATTTTAGTTTGTACTTTAGGTCATTTTTCGATTTTCCCAGTAGTTATCTTTAGCGTTTAGAACGACTATAAAAAATTACCGAAAATAGTTATAAATTGTAAAATTATAAATTCAATTTATACTAAATATTTACTATAGCATTATAATGATGTGTTAAAAAGGTCACATATTTTTTTACCACTTTTCGGTAATTTGTATAACATATTGAAATTCGATTAGTTTGTTTTTATGTATATATGTATACATCTTTTTGGGTTTAGGGTACACATTTATTTTAGTTAGAATTTTAAAAAGATTAAATTTTGATTTTTTCAGTAGTTAAGTCTATAAAGGAAAACTATGGAAAATTGGTATAAATCGAAAAATTGGCTCAGAATCGTTTTATCGATAGAAATAATTTATCATTGCTTTAAAATTCAATACATATACCACCTGTATGGCTGTATTTTATCCGACGAACCAAGCGTGTCTACCCCTTACTAACTAGCTTTTTATATTAGTACACTCGTCTATATAGGCTATATCTAATATATATTATATGTGTATGGTGTATATAATTATTAATTTACATAATATCTACATACTATAACAGGTTATAGTTTTAGTTACCTACCTTTTTATAGCGTACCATGTGTAATTAAATTTGGTTTAAAAAAAAAAAAGTAACCCCTTTTTTGAAATTAGATAGAAATTATAATAAAATATAATCTCGATCTTACTTGTAAAATTGATATAATCAAAGATGTATTAGGGGGACGTAGTATCTGACTCAGTTGTCTTTATCTGACACTTGATAAATATAATTTCTAATTTTTTACAAGTGTGTGAATGACGTGATAATTAAATTATGAATATTTTGCTTAAAATTTAATTTATTGAAAATATAATTTCTACATGTCATAGATTATGTTATCTTTATTAATTATAATAATAGGTCATCATATCCTAAAGGCTAAAATCAACCAATTGTTCACGAAATTGGAAATACGAAACCCAATTTTACTATGCGGCATGTGTGTCAGACAAAGACAACTAAGTAGGTATGTCCCCTTGAGAATTTTTTTAAATGAACATTTTTCAAACTTAAAATTAGATAATTACTATAACCTATATAGGCTACAGTTAATAAACATAATTTATGTTATGAGTTGCAATCTACCGGATTTATCTACTTATTCTATATAGAATACCTAATCATTTAATTAAATAAAATAGGTAATATTAATAATATATGTTGATTGTTGATATACCATGCATTATGCATTTATGCACTTATATACAGTGGTGAATTTGGAGAGGGACGCAGGGAGAAAGAACTACTCTTCATTTTTTTCATGTTTAACAGCGTACCCCTTAATTTATTTATTAAGGAACACAAGGAACGCAGTGTTTGTTTTTATTTTTATTTAATATTTTTAAAAATTATAATTTTTTTTTTTTTTTGGAAAAATCGTGAAATTACGAAAATGAATGTTTTTTGTCCTCATCACATAATAAGTTTTAGATAAAAAAAACATGATATAAATTGTTGAATAGTTGATCTTATTAAATCATATTGGTATCATATATAGGTAATAAATAATCTTCATTATCCGTAAATGGCTAAAGCCTAGTAGAATGGCGAAATCAATGCGACACTGATAAACTTCATTTCGGTCTACATCTATAACTTCCTGGATTTTGAAAGAGGAATGTTTAAACTATGCTATCTTGAAAATATGTAACCCAACAAAGATGTAAAAAAAATTTTGGATTTTTCTATTCTATTCGCATGTCATATAATAATCTAAAATGTTTTTAAAAATGTCCCCTGGTTAAGAAACTTTGGATAGGGGGTGTGGGGGTTGAAGTGGCTTACTTTTTCTATAATATGTCCCGGAACGCTGATTTTTTAACTAAGCTCAGAGTCCGTCCTTATTTTTTTTCCAATTCGACCACTGGCTATATGCACATAATATATTTATATAATGTAAGTAGGTATTTGAATTAAAAAAAAAAAAAAGAATAGAATAAGACAATTCAATTAAATTTAGTTTTTTAGGTTTCGAAACATAAATTGAGATACCTTAGAATATACCAGTTGTGTCCGTCTGTCCATACGTATAGTTACTATTGTTGATTTGGTTACTATAGTATAAGGAGATAGATATTATTCGTTTTATAATATTATTGTTACATAGTTACGAGGAACATTGTTGATTTGGTTACTTTATTTGGTTATTATTCCGTGGCTTTATATTTTTTTAGATTTTGTTTAAAATACGTTTACAAATAGGGAATTTTGCTGCTCGCAGAATGGGCTTTCCTCGCTTGCTTTTAGATTTGACTGATCAAATTTAAATTTCACTACCAGTTATCAAACTAGCTTAAGCTGCTATAGACACAAAATGTAATTTTTGTAAAGCCTTAACAGAAATATTTTTTTTTATTTTTCAATTGTTAGAAATTATTTTATTGGTTATTATATAATTATATAAGCTGATTTAAAATATTGGATGGACATAGGTATACCTATGGTACAATAAATATATACAATAAATTATTATGTTACATACGTACAATATATTGTACATAGTACCTATGGACATTCTTTGTGTTATTGGATAGGGGCCCACCATAGGGCACTATGTTGGTTGCCAGCTACATCTGACATAGCTGAATCTGTAGACTGCAGAAGATAATATATAATGGTGTTGAATAATAAAATTTTATTATTATATTAATCTAAAAACTAAAAAACCATATTATTTTACAATTTATATTCTGTTATTCTATTTCATCGCCATTAAAAACTATTCAGATTGGAGCTATTACGTGTATCCATATTTACTTAACTATATCTTATTGCTCGAGCTCATAGAAAAATGACGTACCCATATCTAGGTAGGTATATGGTTTTAAAAAAAATTCCAGTATTGAAATATAGTCGGAATAATATAATAATATACCTGACTAGTAAATCTTTTATGAAAATTCGTCTCCGAAAAAAAGCTCATACATTTTATTTTTATTATTAAAAAATGGTCCAAATATTTTAAAAATACATTATACATTTGTATATATTTTATGTCATAAAATACAAAATAAATTGGTGAAAATAATTAAAATCTACTTTTTCCCGTATTATAACAATTCTTTGTCTTCATTCGGTTTTCATTACATGGATTTGAACTACCTACGTGGAAAATTATTTTATTTATGTAAAATTGTTGATCTATAAGTATTTTTCGATTTAACTGTTAGAACGGTTGAAAAAAAAAATAAAAATCATTACAATTTCATGAAATAGGTAATCAAAACTTTTTCGAACAGTAAAAATGTTAAAAATGTCTCGCGTCGTATCCTGTCAATCAAACCATTGAGTGTATTGAATAGATACTGCAGAGACGATAACCACCTCTATAGCTACACCTACTTTACGAAAAGTGCGGGGACGTTTGATAAGGAGACGATAACGCGTAAATGGAATTAATTTGGCTCGTCTAAGGGCAAATTTGAACTCGTACACATAAATTATACACGTTTGAATAATAAATGATACGCGTTTATATGACACTTTTATAGTGATCATTAATACACATTCCATGATTTATGTAGCAATGGAATCCCGCCAAAGAAGCGTCAGCATCATATAGTTTCTATACGTCACCGGTCGTACGTCAGGATTTTTGTAAATATTTTCGTTACCTGTTTGGGGCCCGAACGAGGGAAAACCTTCGGTAGTGTATAGCATAATATACAATAATAATAATAATAATAATAATAATATGTATAGGTACCTACTATATACGTTCGTGTACGTGAACAGTGAAAAAAAAATAAAAAATAAAAAAAATTGAAAACATATTTTATCGGTGGAAAATATTTTCTGAACAAATTTATATTAAACTGCGTAATGAAAAATTGGCCCGTACACTACAGTTTTAATTTAGCGTGTCGCATAACTCGTACGTATATAACAATATATAAATGTCGGCGGATGATCGCGTAAGCAGTGCGCGCGACGTAACAAATAATGTGTCCAAGGTCTGAACGTGCGGTTCCGTTCTACGACGTCTCGACGCACGTCCGTGAACTGTATGTATGCATAATATTATATGTGCGACCGATGTTATATTATCTCATAATGTGTACGTTTTCCAATATCATGTTAAAAGTACACCACGGCCGAAATAGGTATACGCGTACCGATAGGAACACAAATATCTGACCTTGAAAAGAATTTGTTTCACTTTCGGTTAAAATCGATATCCGTTTATACACAGTTATGGGTAACTCTAAATAATGAATGGCGTACATACGCCTACATACCCATCATAATATTATGCTTATAATGGTCGGCCGTACGACGGACGCCAACATTCGCAGCACACGATTTGAGCGACGATGACTCGTGTTTAGAAAGAAAAATAAATAATTACGCGCGAAAATCAGTGTCACCCATCATCATAATACGCGTGTTTATATTGGTATCCGTGGTACACCCATGTCTAAAATTAATTTCACCTAACGCAGACAACGTGTATTTATAAATTCCCAATATACATATTATGTTTATAACCTAAAGCCGCGGTCACGCGGTGTTGGTAAAACGCGATAGTCGCTTACGTGACAGCTTGCTGCTATCGTGATAGTGTACAGGAACCATCATCATGTGTACAGTACGATAGTTACTATCACACTATCGAAATTTCTACTATCATCAGCTATCAAGCATGCAATAGTAAAGTAACTGTCATGTATACTCTCGTTGTGTGAACCAAACTATCACACTATCATACTATCACATTATAATTTTGTTTTGTTTTCTTATGCTTTCATAATTTTATATTTTATTATTTTAATTATTATATTATTACTCATTATCATTATTAACAGTTATTACTTGTTTGTTTATTATTATTTGTGTGAATTATATTTAAAATCAAAATGAATACAAATACCTTTAATATTCAAATATTTTTGGAAGAATACCAAAGGTTTCCTTGCCTTTGGCTTAAAAGCGATCCTGAATATAAGTTGAGAAATAAACGCAATCAAAAAAAACAATTACAATTCCATATTATGGTAGTGAAACTATCACAGTATCACGTCTAATGGTATAATTGGTGTGAACATCATAATGATAGTGATAGTAGTCGATAGTACTATCGCCTATCACCGTGTGACCGCGGCTTAACTAAAAGTATAATATGAAATTTAGTGTAAACGAAAAAAAATAAGTAAATTTAAACAACAAACCTATATATAGACATACATGTAGGTCAGAGGTGTTCCCAAACTTTTTACGGTACGACCCATATTGGATAATGTTTAACTTTTGATGACCCGCCTTTTTTGAGGACATGACCTTTGACCACATTGATCCACATTGATGACCTTTTTTTCTATTATTTTAACTACTATCAAATGGTTCAATCGTAATTCATCCTCAGCTATTATTGATAACTCGTTCGTCGCGTCACGTTTTTGAAAAGGATTTGAAATCCAGCTGATATATTGAAAACTGAGAAAAGAAAATATGAATCAAAATTCAATTATTCAATGACGTGTTCAAATGTTCAAAGATAGTTATAATAATATGCTGTCGTCCACTTCTATCTCATTTTCCAATATTAAATTGGAAATTATTCAAAATAGGTATAAGTAAAAAAAAAAGTTTTCATGAATGCTCAAATTTTGTCATGAACTGTATGTAAATATATCTTCCATCTATTCATTGTAAATATAAATTAAGTTAGTTTTATTTAGTAAATATATCTGTCAAGTACGAAAGTTTTAAAATAAACTTCTCATTACGTAAAATTTCTGCGTAATCGTTTTTCTCGTCCAAAAAGCTTGTGACCTCTGCAAAGTTCTAAAAGTCGTAATAGCACCTTTCCTCTCAATAGCCAACGTATCTCGGCGTGTAGAAAAAGTAATTTGTGATTACTTCCCATATCCACATAATCCTTATCAAATAAACATGATTGTGTAACGACCTCGTCTTTATGAAATTCACTATTTTTACGGTCGTGTTTAATACACTTCAGAAATCATCCAACAGAGACTTCGATTTTAATGCTTCTCTATGAATATTGCAGTAGGTAGGTACATCCATGTTACATTAAATTAATTTCATGAATTGAAGGGCTCCCTGCAACAACAGGGCAAGCTCATATTTCGAAAACCCGTTTTTGATTGTTTTAAATGCGCCATATCATCACGGTGAATACTGTTCAAGAACAAGATATGTCCAATCGTTATTTACGGAGATACGGTGCAAATGGACTTACCTTGTTTAATAGTTTATGGGCAAAAACAAGTCCGGACTTGCTTTGTTTTTGCTGCTAATATATTAGTCATACTGTAATATTTTCTTATCATATATTTTCTGTTTGATAACAATATTTTTTTTTATTCTTCGCTATTGTTTTATAAGCTAAAGTTGTATGTTATGGTATTAAGATAAATTTATTATTACATAATATTAAAAAATATATTGTATTTGATGATTAAAAATCATGAAAGTCCATACCAAAATAATGAACATGAACAGTATAATACTCCATGATGTACAAAGCATTATTCAATAATTAAATATTATTCTTTTTGACAATTACTTATATTGGTTACTGGTTTTAAGGAATTATTATTATTTTTTACATAATAACGAGTAAAAATTCAAAATTTATTTACATTTTATGAGCAAAAACCTGCAGGGTAAGTCCATATCTTTCAAAATTTAGGAATATATATGCACTACAAAAACCATATATTAAGACATAATATTATGACAACAATATGTGTGTACTACTCAATATCATATTTTGTTATTAAAATACATTCTTTTATTTATTTTTTATTGACTACAATATTTTTTCCTTCTGAACATTTTGCAAACGTGGACTTAACATATTGTTGCAAGGAGCCCTTCAATTTTAGTAATAACACAATTGTTTTTGCCACACATTCCTTGGGCATCGTGTCCATACATTTCGTACATTAAATTCCTTTCGCCATTATGTAAGTATTAATAGGGTATTAAAAATACCCCCACCCATACGTTCCACCCCATAGTCGATTGTATCTTTCGGCGGTGTGGCTCACGTTTGTTGCCGTCGACGACAAACTATAAATAAACGGATATCATCGAAAAGTATACTAAAATAAATCGTAACACATATTTATATATTAAAATATATATCGTTTTTGTTTTTCTAAATAATTTATTTTCTACTATTCTAATAACATAAAAAAAATATTTAAAAATTTTACGCGACCCCGCCAAAAGTTCAATCTCGACCCTCGGTAATTATAATATATGATGTTGAGCTTGAAAATAATTGAGGTCCTATGATTAGATGTAGGGCTGCGCGATTATTCCGATTAATCGTTTTTGAAAACGATATAATCGATTAATCGATGTTTTTTTAAAATCGAGCATCGATTAATCTTCACGATACATCGATTAATCGATATATCGAATTATCGATTAATCGATATATCGAATTATCGATTAATCGATATATCGAATCATCGATTAATCGATATATCGAATTATCGATTAATCGATATATCGAATCATCGATTAATATACGGTATACCCCCGTATACACCACTGATTATATAATTAGGTATATTACGTTTTATGATAATCTAACAGTTGAATAAAAGCAAACTATAAGTGTATCCAT
>JAIPRL010008701.1:0-19612 GCA_025469235.1 Pemphigus obesinymphae | reverse complement strand
TAAAGTGCTCATCAGACCCATAGTCCTATATGCATGTGGAGCGTGGGCGTCAACAAAGTCGGACGAAAAACGACTAATAGTATTTGAAAGAAAAATACTACGTAGAATCTATGGCCCCAAAAGAAACAAAGAGGAGAACACATACAAACGAAGAACAAATGAAGAGCTTAGAGCAGTATTCGGTGGGCCAAATATGGTGGGTATACTGAAGAGTAGAAGATTAAGCTGGGCTGGCCACGTTTGGAGAGCAGAAGGCCAAATTTTACGTGAGGTCACAATGTGGAAACCGGACAGGAAACGACCGAGAGGACTGCCAAGACAGCGGTGGATTGATAGAGTTAAAGAAGACCTCAAACTCCTAGAAATAAGGGATGGAGAGCAACTAGCTAAGGATAGGGAAGCATGGAGAGGCGTATGGAAGCGGCGATGGGCCTACAAGACCTGAATTAAGCAAAAAAAAAAAAAAAATAATATAATATATATTACGTGTATAGTATATAAATTGGTATAAAATAAAAGTAATTTTGAGAATTTAAATATTTGAAAATTATACTCACGTCCGTAAAATTTTTTGAATCTCCTATCATTAATGCGGCGGTTGCCTCTACTATTACGATAATATCTATTGTTTTGTTGTACTCTATATCCATTGTTAACATATACATTATCATAGCCATAGTCATTGTTAATATATACTACATTATAGCCATTATTAATGCATACATCATTATAGCCATAGCTATTGTTAATATATACTTCATTATATCCATAGCCATTACTATGGTATGCTCCAAAGCCATTGTTATAGTATACTTCATCATAGCTATTGTAATAGTATACTTCATATCTGTTATTGTTGTATACTTCATTATAACCATTATTATGATATACTCCACGATGTACTCCTAATACATTTATATTTCCATAGGATCTACTGAATGCTATAGAGTTACCATCACTATAGTTTACTGCATTGGTTCCAATGCTGCAGTAAATTTCTCTGGCATTACCATTTAAAAAGTAGTTTAAAGTCATCTGTAATAAAGTATATTTTTATTAGGTATATAATTAGTAATGTATTGATTAATAATTTTAGTAAGAAAAACTTTGGTCTTAAGTATTAAAAAACTCTTTTCTGTGATTATCTTAGCTACATTTAAAATTACTATCCAATTTATTAATATTATATTCAATAAATCAAATTCCAAAAATTAAAGAAGTAAAATATTATATTCCAAAATAACATAAAAAATTAATCTTCTAAGCTAGTCTTCTTAGATAGTTTATTCATAATATAAGTACCTAGGTAATTCAAGTGTTTAATAAATAGGTATGTATGTACATATTGAAATATATATGTGTACAGTAGAGCCTTGATAATTCAGACAAATTAATAATAAAAATTATTTATTTATTTATTTGTTAAATACGGCTTGGCCCAAAGTAAATATAAGTAAGTAAATTATACATGTAAGCAGTAAGTCAGAGGAAGTAAAATGGAACCAGAAACTTAGATTAGTAAAATAATGAAGATTAGACGTTAGCAAAGTGCATCATGCAGTGAATTGGATTGTCCGAACCACAATTAGTAGTGTGAATATGGAATAATAAAGGTAGTGGTCAGACGTGGAGGGACTCGAATGTTGATGAAGGAAAGAAAAGAGAAAGGTGTATCAGCGAAACCACTGATGAGGTTACAGAAGAACAAGTTCATATCAACTCTTCTATTGGCTAGCGTTGGTAGGCCAAGCTCGTAGAGGACTGGAGAGTAGTTATGCAACATTGCAATGGGTGTGGAATATTCAACACATGGCCTTCATAGAATAGAAAGCACCTTTGGACTCTCTTGATGATTGTACAGTCGGAGGCTGAGTGAGGATCCCACAAAACTGAACCATACTCAAGCAGGGGTCGCACTAAGAAATAAGAGAAAGCCTTCAGTGGATAGGTTAATTTAAAATCGGACAATATTTGTTTTACAGACCCTAGTGTCTTATACGCCTTATTTATTAATTGGATGTAATAGTAGAATCTAAAGTCAGCCAATAAAAAAACACCCAGGTATTTTTTAAAGCTGATTGATGTAAGATTAATGTTGTTAATCGAGTAGATGTGACTAATTAAAGTACAAGATTTGGAGAAGGAATCGGACTGACATTTATTCACATTCAATATAAGACCAATAGACACAACCTAATTGTCAAGGTGTTAGGTTCACCTTGCAACAGGAGACAGCCATATTCGTTCTTAATTCAACGAAACATTTTTAGGTCACCCACGAAATTTAGGATATTGCAATTAGGGAAAATTTACTTGATACCATTAAATAACCTAACCTAACCTAACCGAGTGTCGTTAGGATTAGGCAACTTTATTAGTAGAAGTAAACAAATAGGAGTTTTGGAGTAAAGAACTTCTTAGATAAAAAATTTATTCTAAATGGTATTTTCTAAAGGCCATATTTTTCCCAGTGAATTTCTTACTAAGAAAAATTACTTTTTATAACGAGAAAAATTTTTGAAAATAATAAATATTAAGAGGACATCACACCCATATTTGCTATCTCCATTTATCTAATGGGCAATATAGCAAAGTTATACTACGCAAAACAATAAATGTAGTCTACATTAAAAATACAGTTAAAACACCTATTAGCAATTTTAAAAAGGAGAATATTTTCTAGAAAATGAATATCGTTTTTATAAAATATTGTGTATCAAAGAAATCACAGCATTTTTAGAAAAGAAAAACTTAAAACATGTAGACACCATATTTATTGTTTTGAGTAGTGTAATTTTGCTATATTGCCCATTAGATAGATATAGACAGTAAAGGCAAATGCAATGTCCTCTTAAATAAAATGGCCATATTACTGAAATAGTATATAAGATAATGTTATAAAATTAAAAACAAAGTCTTTGGCAATTTTTAATATGTATTTAAAAATGTATAAAACAGATTTTTATAATGAACAGCCTTTAACATATAAATATCTATAATTATGAATCAAATTAAATAATAAATATAAAAATTAATAGAAATTCTTGTTTTTTTAGGTATCTATTGTTGAAAATAAAATGATAAATATGTATATCTTATATATCTATATAATTATTTTGATTTTAAACTTTTAGTTACATTACATAAAAATTATTTAAATAATTTCCTAATTCATTTACTGAATTATTGATTTTACAATGTTTATTTTTATATTTTTCTTTGAGCAACTCTTCAACCAAAAGAAGTTGAGTATTATTTTTAAAATTTGTATGGTATAATAGAAAATTGGTTCTAAATGATACTTTTCAGGGTTAGTTTTTGATTTTTCCTTAAGTTTTAAGAAAAACTACCATTTATACAATGTATAAGAATATGTATGCAGAATGCAGTTTGTACAAATATAAGGAAAATAACAAAATAGTGAGTATACATATTAACTTATATGGTTTATCTACCAATTTTTATTCTAGGGAGAATGGGACAAGTGAATTTCAATTTTTATTCAACGTTAAAATTAATAATAAAATAAAATATATAAATATAATATTAATACAATTATATGTGATAAAGGGGCATTCAAGTATTACGTCAGAACATTTTTGATCTTTTTAAAGTCCCTCCTCCCATTGTCAGCAAATGAGAGCCCCCTCCCTACTTTATTACATTAGCATATATCCGACAAGCCCTCTATATTTAATAATAATAAAAAAAAAATTATGAATTTAATATGAATTAATTAAAAATGTATTAAAAATGTTGTTACATATTTTAATAAAAGTAAGTACATATTTATGATTTTTTTTTGTTTTTATTACTACTGAAGTCAGCATGGTTATAACCTCACCCCATCCATCTTGTCAGCAAATGTAAGTAAACAACAGACCCTCCCACCCAGTAGATGCTTACGTAATACTTGAACGTAGGCTATTGATTTCAAAAATTATATAAATTAAAATCCCGGTTGAAGCTGGGTATGACAGCTAGTATATTATATTTAAAATATATTATAAAAAGAGATTTTTAATAGCAAATTAATCCTATTTCTTGTTTTTTAGAAGTCATTTTTTAGTTCCCCCCCTCCAAAAAAAAATTCACACCACTCTAAATTGTATTTATTGAATGCAAAGATTTAGCCTTGCTTTCAAATCTAAAATAATAATAAATCATTATCCGGTCTAAAGAATGTTGGACTAACTTCTTCTCCCTATATTCTACTCAACGTTTGAAGTTCATCCCTGCATTTTCATTTTGTAATTTCCCTTTGTCAAAAATGATAAATCTTATTATAACAAATAACCATTAAGAAAATGATTACTGTACAATATAAAAACATCAAAAAAAGTATCAAAAAGTATTTAGTATTTATATAATATTTAAGCAAAAATTTACAGATTTATATATTAACATATTTTTGGTTTAAAAACAAAATACAAAATAGGTACATCAAGTAAAAAAAAGTATGCAAATATAAGATGCAATATAACTTCTTCAGAAAAGTTGTTCTAGTTACAAAATAAAAATACATAAAATAAAATAAGTACTACTCATCCCTGTATAAAAGTATATTTGTGAATATTTCAGAATTTTAATAGAGAATAATATAGAAATAATAATTTAGTGTTTTTCAAGAGCATATTAAAATCATATTTTATGTATTTTAACAGAGTATACATTTTCATTCAAATCATTAGTGTGAAAATAATTTTAAAGTATTACCTATACCTACTATTGTAAGTTACAATTTTAAGGTACTCAAAAAATTAAGAAATAATGTGTAGAAAATGTAGATTTTTATAATTTTTATTTGTACCTTTATATGGGAGAATGTGAGATTTGAAGACATTCACGAAGGTGTGCTATATATTATAATAATTTGAAACTTCAACCACTCCCTACAATCTGAACCAATTTGCGACTATTCTTATTGGTAATGCATAATATATTGGTATTTAAAAATGGTATTCTGTTTCTAGAAGATAGACTTTCGACCCATAAAGTGTTTAGATGAATAGGTGTATAAAGTTGGTAATCTGAGAATTAGTAGGTTAGACTCACAGTTCTCGTGAAAAAATAATGTTCTTTGATTAATCACCGTCTTTTAATTTGGTAACCTCTCGCCCTTTCCAGTAAAAATGTTTTGAATCCACCAGTCACTCCAAAAATTATTATTTAATAATTTTCAAAATAGTAGTTATTATATACACTATATATAAATAGGTACTCTACTATGGCCTACATAATAATATTTATAAAAACAATGCGTGACTTTATGTATACGGGTACTTACGGTTGACGGATTATGATCAAATATGACAACTGGCATAAGCGGCTGGTCGATAAATGAGATCAGGTACTGTCTTATATTATAATTATAATTAATAAGATATTAATCGATTTGTAATAATACAAATTTAAAAAATCGTTTTTAATTTATAGGTTTTAATACTAAAAAAAAACATTTACGGCAGAGCACGTTAGAAGAATGAAGTGTGTTTTAGCAAGAAATTGGCGGGATCTGATGAATATTTTACATAACCTCATTACTGCAGATCACCATATCTAGATTTGTAGTGACTCAGTACAAACTTTTCGTGGTGCAATTTTTTAAACGTAACCATGTGAAAGAAATTTAATAAACAAATAAAATAATCGTATACAAAATATTTTTATTAATTAATTTATAATTATTACGAACAATGTCTAATTTATAATATATTAGTATTAACAATAGTATAAAAAATAGTACAAATTATATACGCAAGTTATAAACAATAGTAATATTAACAAGTTTCAATCAAATGAGACAAAAAGAGAGAAAATAAGAAAAAAAATATATAGGTAAATAGATTGACAAATTAGATTATTATTAGCAAGAATTAAGTGATATAGTAACAATGTTAACATTATAAATAATAACAGTTTTACATCCTCTTATTTCCCAACCTCTAACATGCTCAGGTTTGCACCTTCACATATCAGGAGAGTCGACAATCATAGTATAGCTACCAAATTAATGGATAGATTTGGTAATAATTATGACTCGCTTGCACCAAAGACCAAATGTCACCTGTGAGAAAAATCTCGTTGGCTACCCCATTTGCAACCTAGGAGTCGAACCGGGAACCTCGTAAGTTAAAACTCGCGCTTCAACCACAGAGTACCCCACTCCTCATTAATGTTAACAATATAATTTAAAAAAATATAATGAAATAATAGAGAGAAAGAAAAAAAGCTAATACTTATACAATAAATTACTTAAATAGTTCATTAACAAGTTGATTGTTGCTAGTAGATATTCAAATATTAATAGGGTGATTAACATAAATTTTTGAGAAGACAATATGAGAAATAGGTATAAAATAAATGATTTTTAGGAATGTTATGGTTATTTACTATCAGGATTAGTAAAAATGCATATTTTATCTCATTATTCAGTATATTAAAAAGAAAGGTGTTATAGACAATATTTCTATATAATTTTAAAAATTCCAAATTTCAATTCTTAAAATATTTTCGTAGCCGCAGTGTCAATTTTTTAAAATAAATTACAATTATAACACAAACGAGTAAATTGTAATATTATAAGATGGACTTTATTTTTCAAGTTAAAAATTTGATAGGGCTGTAACTTAATTTTGTTCAATGTATTAAGTATTGAAAAAAAATTATGGTCGAGTGTTATAAGTCAACCTCTTCCCGTACTTCAGGAATGTTTAAGCTTTAGGGGGCATTTTTATTTATTACATGTATTAATTAAATTGTAAAAATTGTATAGAATCATTGTTGCAATAATAAATATTTTATAAAAGAAATATGTCTTAATATTTTTTTAATGAACTTATGGTTTTGCATACAATTAAGAAAAACCGGTCTAAATTAATGTTTTAGGAAAATGGTTCGGTTTTTATAGATCTTTAGGTACTTTTATTCTTTTGAATTTTAAAGCTACATTAAAATTATATAGGTAGAAATTTTATAGTACATAATATTTTCTATGAAAAAAGTTCCTTGATAATTTTTATCATAACCCTTTTGTGAAAAATCAAGAAAACGTTGAACATATAGGATTTTTTAAATCTTTATATATAAACTTTTTATACATTAAAAAAAAATTCTAAAAAATAAGTAGTACAATATCGAAAAAATTTTATTTAAATATTATCATAGAATTATTATAAACACGGTTATCCACCGATCATCATTAACCAGGGTTAATCAAATATGGAGGCAAACAGCTGCATTATACAATGTTCAAAGTATGTCAGAACATTTGGAGAGATGAGCGTGTGCCATCGAGTTGGAATGAAAGAATAATTAGACCTTTATACAAAAAAAGGTGACAAAACCGCTTGCGAAAACTACAGAGGTAGTTTTGTAAGCTGAGTTATTAAACTCAGCTTACAAAATATTCTCGAAGATATTATTTAACCAGTTAATGCCATTCGTGGAAGAGAATCTTGGAGATTATCAATGTGGGTTTCGAAGAGGGAAGTCTACATACAACAGTTATTAGTAATTGACCAATTAATAGAAAAAAATACGAATTCAGGCAAAACATCTGGCAGATATTCATTGATTTTAAGAAGGCTTACGATAATGTGCACAGGGAGAGTCATTATAATATAATGTATGAAGTTGGGATCCCAGTTAATAAGTCTAATCAAAATGTGCATGGAAAATGCCCAATATCAAATAAAAGTTGAGAATACAATGTCGGAAGCATTTGAAGTAAAAACAGGACTGAAATAAGGTGAAACATTGTTTCCAATGTTATTTAATCTAACGTTAGAGAAGGCAATTAAAGAACTACAGAAGAAATCAACTGGTATATTAATAGGGGATTGAAAGATCCAGATGCTTGGGTTTGCAGACGATTTGAATATTTTCGGAAGCTCGAATGACACCAAAAGAGCAGCCTAAGCACTAGAACATACAGCCGATAAAGTAAGATTAAAAATCAATACGGAAAAAACCAAGATAATGAAATTACTAAAAAATGACGAAGACACGGACGATGAGGAAGAAGACATAGCCCTTGAGAAAGTTAATTAATTCCAGTATAGTGCTGCCCATGTAGTAATAATAGTAATATCCACGCTGAGTGTCAAGAATGATTGGTCAAGAGAGAAGATACGAATAGCAAAAGCAGAATAGGATTCATTTGCACTTAATAAGTTTCTGAAAACAAAATGTTTCTCAAAAAAAAAAAAAAAAAAAAACAAGGCTATATACGGCGATAATAAAACCCACGTTAACCTATGGATGCGAAATATCGACGACCACTAGTATCACAGTAAGGAGATTAAGAACATTTCAGAATAAAATATGGAGAAAAATTTGTGTCCTTATCTATGGTAGCAGAACAGGTACGTGAAAAAGAAAATCTAATCGGGAATTACAAGAAGAGTTGGGATTGACACCAGTCAGTAGCTTAAGTGGTCAATGAATTCAATGGCGTAGTCACGTAATGCGCAAAAACTAAGAAGATATGGTTAGAATACTAGAATGGAAACGTACGGAGAAGAGACCTCGCAGGCAGCCTAGAAAGAGATTGTTGCATAAAGTTGAAAAAGATCTCAAGAAAATAGGATTACGAGAATGGAATACAATAGTTCAAAACAAAGAAGAGTGGTGGAGGATCGTGATAGCCGTGAAAACTCTTAAAGAATAATAAATGCCAGAATAAGAAAAAGATAGGTATAATAGAATTTCACGTGTAACACTTATAAATATTAAATTTTTTACATGAATTTAGCAGTGACGCACACTAATTTTGTGCAAGAGGTGTCAGCACACTTTTGCAACATACCCACCATCTATTACCTATTAAATGTTCCCCTACAATTTTTGTAATCAATTATGTTACTTAAATAACGTTCATAATAGTTTATCTTATAGTTTGTCAACAAACTATAGGAAACACAAAAAAACACGAAAATTATTGTACCAAAAAAAAATGATTTAATAGTATTTGATTTATAATATTTGATTGAATGGAAAATAGAATCCACATTTACCAAATGGGCTTGTAAAACAATTTTGAGAAAAATTGGACATTGGTACAACTATTGGCCATCGATATAATAGTAATTACAATACTTCCCAATTTAGAAAATGTTTTTGCACAACCCATATTCTAAAAATTGCATGTGATAAAATATTGATGAAAGTTCATATAGTGACGTAAATAGAACAGTACAGATTATATGACGATATTATGAATTTGCAAGTTGTAAATCTAATGTCCAGAGTTATTTACCTACTAAAAAAGTCGTGCTATTTTCGTAAATATACAATTTTATTTAAAAAATTCGTCACCTTTTTAAATTTAGCTTATAAATAATACAAAATGTAACCATTTTAATTTACAAAATGATAAATTGAGAACACCAAACATTAACTATATAATATGTTTAGTGTACCAATATGTATACGTAGCCCATATATAAATAATATATGGTTACTGATACATATATGATTGTATATCTATTTATACTGAATAAAATCAAAAATATAGGTACTCGTGTAAAATACTTTTTTTATACAACAATAATTGTTATGCAATTTTACAAGAAAATCTTATTTTTAAAATTAGTTACATAATATTTTAAATAAATACATAAATATATACTTGATTTTTATAGAAAAATATTAAACGATTGTATTTAAATAAAAAGTCTAAATAATCAACATTAATTGTATTTTATATTTCCACTCACGTAATATATTTCGTTATTTTATTTATATATACAATGTCTAATGTTATTAAAATTGTACATCAAAATATGTGAGAACAAAATTAAATATTTTTTTTGACTCAAAATAGAAAGCCATTTATTTTACAACAAAGTGCTTATTCCTTGAAAGAATTCATCATATTTCTTCAATTCTGCAGTCAATAAACAAACTCCAAAAGTTTTATATACCTATAGATATAGTAAACTGATTAGATATTGAATACATATCGTATATTTTTGAAAGAAAGGAGCATAAAATGTACAAAAATGTATAAAAATATAAAAATAAAATAGCAAATCCATTACAAAAATAAGCAAATTATTATTCTATTTTATTTAAAATAATTTTAATGGTGTTAAATAAATTTAAAAGGACAATATATGACATATTATTCGATTGCATGACATTACTTGCGTTTTACTTGAATAATATATACTTACCTATAGGGTGTAGTTATAACTAGAAAAATTCAAATTTAAATTGCGTACCAACTCTGGATTTTAAAATTATTTTGATTTCAACAGATTATGAAAATTTTATGTATTTTTGAAATAAATAATAATAATATCGCCTAACTCTTATAACTCTCTCTATTTCTATAATAATCAAGTAACTAGTATTAGCCTATTCTTTCACCTACAGACAATATTAGTCTACCACTCACCGCCCATTATTATAGGGGTGTCGACTGACACCTCTGTACCCTTCCATGTGCGCCATTGGAGTTTAGTGATGTGCCTCGGGTAATCACATAAATGCCCATTGGGTAGGTAAATATTTTGGACATTTATCAAGTATTTACCCACGTATATATTTACCTACCCAAAAACCTGGGTGTTTATTTTTATCCGAATATTTTCTATGAATCAAATTCTTCTAGAAAAAATTAAAATTCATAATTAAACACATTAATGGATATGTATATCACAAGTGAACATGAATCTACTCGAAAATTAAATTACATTTATAGTGATAGTGACAATTAATAAAATAATTTTATTTGTATATTTTTAATTACCATGTTCGTATTATCATAAAAGTCTACCAATACCAAAAAAAATAATGATTTTTATGTAATTTTTAATTTAGGTAATTTTTATTATATAATGTTTTAATGAAATAATGTGCAATGTCAAAAATAAAGATTGATGATTATTAATAATTATTTTTTTAGATTTTTGAGTTCTATAATTGTGTTTTTTAATAAATATCTCGAAAAATAAATGGTGTACTGCCACAGGTCTATTTTTTAATTACTTTTAACATACATTTAAATATTCTTAATTTGTTTTATTTTCCTTTTTCATAAAATATCATAAAAATTGCCTATACAAAACCCCTTAAAAATAGTGCCTTTTTATATTCTGATTACTTTGAATCAGATTATTAAATAATGCAGATACATCTAAAAAATAATTTTAAAATTGTATGTAAATAGGTACTTTATGGATGAATTGAAACTATATGCAAGTAAATTAAACCGAAATAGTAATTCATAATAATAAAAAAAACTTACAAATTGTGTAGGACATAGGTATGCAATTGAATTGTCTACCTTTCAGATGCCTCCCCCACCAAATTAAAAAAAAAAAAAATTGGGAATAGGGCTGGAAACAACGATTTTTACAATAGTACAAATCAGAATTTGCATAGCACAAATGAAATAATGTAAAAAGTACAGGATTTTGAGGGGGAAATATTGTTAACAATTAAGATGTCCCTCTCCCTGTTTTGAAAAAGCTATAACTTTGGAATGGGGACATCACTTAAGACGGGGATAACGGCACAAACTAACACTACTAAAGTAGCAACAATAAATGTGCTTTTAAAAGTTCAAAATTACACTATGGTGGGAGGGTCAGCTTAAGGAACCATTCTTTTTTAAAAGTAATTTACTTTAGCACGGAGGCAGCATTAACGATGGGAATAATGGCACAAACAAATGTTATGATAAAAAGTTGAAAATTCCGATGTAGAAAGCTAGAGGCTGTCATTAAGTTTGACTACCCATTTAAAATCTCAATAACATTGAAACGGAGACATTACTAACGATGAAGACAACGGCATTAACGTAGCACAAACGAATGCGATGAAAAATGTTTAAAGTTCCTATGTGAGAGCTGGGAAGCTAACTTTACGGATTCGAATAAGACGCAGATTTTAATATAAAAAACATTTTTTAGTGGGTGTTCTGGGGCAATGTTTTCAAGTACAAAATTCGATTCATATATCAGAGAATTAAAAAATGAAAATTTTATTTTGCCTTTTTAAAGCATTTTTCCATTTTTAAATTTTTTATGTATATTTTATACTCGAGGTATGAATAAATAGAATATATAATATGTACAATTTAGCGTAGAATGAGAACTTTTAAAAATATATATAAAAAATTTAAAATATTTATCTTTTTCGTAAATAAGTCATTTTTAGTACTTACGTAATTCTCAAAGTTTCAATAATATCAATAATATCCCAATATCGATAATATAGAGCTATAATAATTTAATTGTATATAACCTAGGGTGACCACTGACCATACGTCCTATTTACAACGGAATTGTTCCGTTTTTAAAGTAGGTCCCGTTTATTTCATGGTTTTTTTTTTCAAATATTCATTTGATAATTTGAAATGGTAAGAAATTGAAAGTGACATTTTTTCACAAGATTTTTATGAAAATTTCATATAATATATCGAAAATAAAGTAAAATAGAGTTGATTCATTTTTATAATTTGTAGGAAAAATTACTTAATTTTGTTTATATTTGCTATTTTTCAAAGCGATATTTCGATTTTTGGAGAAAATTTACGTAAATGATTTTTTTTGTTTTTTGCTGATCAACTTAATTTGAAAATTTAATTATAATGCCAATACAAAGACCATTGGGAAGGGAAATGAAAAAATGTATCGTTTTTGTTTTTTTTAAATATGGTCACTCTAATATAATCTGGATAATATTATGTAAGATACGGTATAATTAATGTGTATAACGCGTAACGTTATGAAATTACACAACCCTCGGCCCGTATTTGAAATACTCGTATAATATATACATTATACATAGTAGGTACGATTAAAATAGTTACAATAAATAAAACAATAATTTGTCCAATGAATTAAAAAATTATATTTTTATAATGTTATAAAGTTATAAGGAAATTATTTGACTACATTTTATAGTATTATTAGTCATCAAAAACCCATTTATCCCAAAACTTCTATACACAAAAAATTAAAAAATATATCATTGAAAAACCAATACATCTCTCGCTACGTTCAGAATTTCAAATATTAGATAAAAATAATTAATTTTATTTACTTTTTATCGGTCTTCGTTGTAATTACAACTTTATTTTTGTACAAAAGTACAAAAGTACATAACTTCAGTAATTACTAGTGGTGCTAAAACACTATCGCCCAACCATTTTCAGATAATAGGTGATATTAAAATGGTTATTACTTATGATTTTATTTTAATAAAACCTTTTTAAGTAGTGGATAATCGGCATATCCGGAGGTAGCCGGAAATAAATAGTCACCTATTATATCAATGAATTGTTTTTTTCATTTTTGTGTATATTATTCATTTTTAAGCCTATTAAAATGTAATGAATGTTACGTAGGTATACTGTTATTTTATAATATTATAATATGTAGGTATATTATAGTCAACATTTTTAAACATAATAATTTATATAACATCAACTTGCGAACAAGTGTTATTTTACCATGAACAACTTAGGTAAATATAAAAACGATTTTATAAGCATTTTAACTCTAATTAATTATTTAAAATTATTCAATTATGCGCTTAAATGGTCATTATGAATATATTATATTTTATACTACCTATAGAATATTTTTACAATATAAATATAAATTAATTTGTTTTTAAAAAAACGTTAACTCCACTTCCAATAATTGTCATTCGAAATTCAAAGTATTTCGATTCGTTACTTCATAAGGGGGTTGGTGTGACGATAAAAACATGTAAGTACGTGATCACGGGATAAATAATGACATAGGTACGAATTTCGGGGTAAATAGCGTGAATTCATGCTATTGACGTACTAAATTTTACTAAAAAAATTAATTAAAAATCCAAAGTATTTCGATTTATAGGAAGGCTATCGTAACGGTGAAAACAGGTAAATGTGATTTGTTGGGTAAATATTTAAACGTGCGAATTTCAGAGTTAATCTTGCAAATTCATGTAATTGGCATGCTAAATTTTGGTAAAATATATAAATTCGAAATTCAAAGTTTATAACGTGAGGGGGACTGGTGTATTATCGGTAGTATTGTACAAATTTTTTAAAACGATATTATCAATTAATGCTAATTTTGTATTAATTATAGTCTTCATTTTTTTTTTTTTTTTGATTTCGATATAGGAGAGGGAGCGTGACGTACGTGGTACGTCCGTTTGAAATGATAGATATTTACGTATATTGAGTGATTCATGTTTTGACTATTTACTCTGTGTGTGCGATTATATTAAACGTGTTTCCAAAAGGTCATATTTTTCGTCTTGCGACGTATTTAAGTTATTTGCTATTCGTTTATGTTAATTGCTTTATCTACTGAATAACGATAATGCATCATCGTTTGTTGAACATGGGTGAAATATTTGGTGGTGCACAATCAAAAAATACTACAAATTAACAATAAATATTAACAATATTATATTATGTTATTTTATCTAAAATATCGATATAACACTGTAATAACGAATGTGACACCAATATTTTTGTTTAATACTTTTACTTTTACATACTTTACTTTTATGAAATTTTTCAATTGCCCATAAAAATACTATATAAATAATAAACAGAAATGTCATATATATTATTATCATATAATTTATTATAATATGTAGATACCTAATTAAATAATTGTTTAATATACAAAAAACAATTATATACAACTATTAATAATATTATTTTTATTATTATGACTTATATACATAAAGTCTATACCTTATACATTCATAAAATTATACTCGAAAATGATATAAAAATTACTAAAAAATGGTCAACAAGTAAGTTTTGTTATTTCAACCATGTATAGTGCTATATAGTGCTATAGTAAATGATTATTGTAAATTTCAAGTTTCTGGCATTATAACTTTTTAATTTATAACTTTTTTCGGTAAGTTTTCTTTTACACTAAAGAAAACTACTGGAAAAATTAAAAATTAGCTATTTAAACTTTAATGTACCTACCAACTACAAAGGATATTCATCAAATGAACTCTTTGCCCCAAAACACTTACTCAATTCCTTCTATCTAAAAGATGCTCACAGAAAAAAAATACAATTGTAAAATAATATCTTCTTTGTTCCACTTAAAATGTAAAAATGTAGTGAAAAATTTGAAAGTTGAAATTTTGAAACATAGGCTAAATGATTTTCGTGCGAAACGAACCCTAAAATTTAACTTTATGAGTTAAATATTTTAAAATGGCTATAAATAACTCAAAGTTGAAAAAAATGACATACATACATATAATATAATTATATACATTATACATATTATGTAAAAATATCAAGTAACCAATTTTTTTTCAGAAACCAAATAAAGAAACGATATAAAAAAAACGGCTACATAATGAAAAATTAGATATAATCCGAAAAAACGAAACAAAAAAAATATTGTTTCATTCCAAATTCCAATATAAAGTTATGTTTTGTAATATTTTAAATTTAAGTTTATATCGATGAGGAATGAAATTAAAAAAAACATCAGTAATATTTTTTTTTCTTTTAATTTTTTCAGTTTATAATATTCTATATATTTATATATTATATATTATATTATATATTTCAGAACATTTTTCCAATTTAGGCTGTTTATAGTAATTATAAATTTAAAGATATTTAATTCATAAAAAGGATGGTTTTAAATTTTTATTTAAATTTTATTATTTTGGTAGGTATAATATGACAATCAAATAGATATGCGTAATTAATGTTTGTTATATTACCTATAGTTTTTAAATACTTACAGATTTTTTATAGACTTAAGTTTAGGCCAAATATGTATAATATATATATATATTAGTATCATATAAACATAATAAAATTTATAAAATAGGGTTTTCCAAAGTTGGACTATTTATTGAAATGATGGAATTTAATTTTTTGAAATTTTAAGATGTCAAGATTTAATACAGGATTAGTAATAACTAATAAAAATATGAATTTAAAACTGTATTGTTAAAGCATATTGAATATATTAGTTACTACTGACAATAATACTCATAAACCAATAACTGAAGCTTTGTTCAGAAATTTATCGAAAGAAACGATTTACCTTTGCTACCATTGCTTTGAAAATTGATTATATTAAATATAAACACCCCTAGTATCCTACACAATGAGAGAAGTGCTTCCGTACAATATTGACCGGCTTTTCTTAAAATACCTTTAAAATTACCTATTCAGAACTTCTTTATAAATAGGAAAATATTATGTCCTCGCATATTTTAAGAAACCATTAAATAAGGTTGTCTTTTAAATTTTGTTTACGTTCAATTTCATACATACTACAAGTTAAAACTGTAAAATATTTTTAATGCATTTTCATTATTTTTTCGTAAACATATTATTTTACCACTGAAAACCTATATTGATGCGAAAAATTATTAAGATTGGGAAATTATTTTATTGACATTTTCTCATTCATATTTACATGTGTTTATAAAATTATATTTATAAATATATGTAAAAATTATGATTTATGAAGCTATGTTATGATATATAACGAAAAAAATATTTCAATAATAAAATGTTGAGATAGATAGGTACATGGATATATTTAAAATAATAACTAATAACTATTAATTTGAATGTAGGTCAATACTAGTATTTTCATATAATAAACAATTGTAAACGATAATAATATATTTAAAAAATGGCATGTTTTACTGCATCACTTACAACAGCTATTTTGGTCTTTATTTTTGATTCTTTCAGATTTACCAAGATATAGACCCCGTCCAGTTATACTTGTTTCATTCTTTAGAAGTTTTTCAGCTAAATCAATTAATATAATTTCAAAATGAAATTCGTTTTTCGTATTTCGTATTATTATTTTTGTTATACGTACCAATATTTTTAAATATTTTCATAATATTATCATTTGTTTTTGCCGAAGTTTCCATAAACAGTAGTCCATGTTCATGAGCATAAGTTTGTGCTTCATCGGTTTGAATACATCTCCTAGTACTTAAATCTATCTTATTTCCAATTAGTGCTATCACAATGCCAGCTGTTGTCTGATTTTGTAGTGTTTTCACCCAATTTTTACCTTTTTTTAAACGAACCCTTTTTAAATCAAATTTAAAATAAATGCATTAATACTCTAATATATTATGTACCAGATACCACAAACTATATTTTATAGATATGAATTATTAGATGGTTATTGATAATAAATAGATAAATAAATTATTACTTCATCGGTAATATCATAGACTACGATTGCTCCTTGAGCCCTTCTGTAATATATTGGTGTTAAACTATTGAAACGTTCTTGACCCGATGTGTCCCAAATTTCAAATTTCACAACAATATTATTTAAATGAATTTCTTTGATATAGAATCCAACTACGAAAAATGAATAGTATTTGATAATTATAGGTATGTCCCTATTATAATTTTATAAATACATACCACCTACAGTTGCAGGCATTTCAGTAAAATACCTTTTACATAATTCATCACTAAACAAGATTTTCCAACTCCTGTATCGCCCAATAAAACTAATCTATACTGTAAAATGTTATTGGGAGTTGACCTTAACACAACTCCATTAGCCATTGCATATATATGTATATTGCCTAAACAGGAATATAAAATTTAAAATATTTTTTAAATTTCCTTTATTAGTTATTTAATATTATATATTATTAAATGACTAGACACAATACCTAGTTTTACATAAGAATTTAAATTATATTTCTATTATCCAACCTCTAATATAGTTTGACAAATAGCATTAATATAGTTTATACATTAGGTAGGTTAGGTATACATTAGGTATACATGACTTATATATTTTTTTTTTTACAATAATACTGTCAAAGCTGTATCAAATTTTCTATTTTAAATTAACATAATTACATACCTATAAATATTTTATTAATACCTAGTTATTATTACTAGAATTAAGAGATTTAATGCAAAATGATTACGTATCTACCTTAAGATACCTTAATTACGTAAATTGACCTTACCTGAGAATCATGGAGTCAGATTTTTAAAATCAAAGCCCTTATTCACTTATTCGTTATAGAAATTAATAGGTGTCCTATTTAATGGACTTGTGTTTGAGAACATATTTTTTTTCGAAATATTACTAAAACCTGCCTTGAAACACGATCTATGTACAATTAAGTATTGTTCGATTGAACTATATGGATTCTATAGCAATATAAAAACAAACATAATTATAATATAAAAAATATAGATATTTGGTGGTAGGTAGGTATACATTTAGCTTTTAGGTACCTACCTAATTAATGAATTTAGGTACCTACTGAAAGTCCTTACTTACCAATGCAATGTGCAAAAGAAAAGTGACATAAAATAAAAATTAGCATTTAGATGATTTATTTAAAAAAATATTTCCAATTGCAGTACTTACCCGAAAAAAGAGTATTTTAAAAATATTTTAATATGAGTAGTTCCTACTAATATTATATCGAAATGCGTTAATATATTAGGTAGGTACCACATTATTGAAAATATTTGATAGATTACTTTTGAAAAGTAATTCAATTATATTACAAATTACATTATATAAAATGAACCCAATTATTTTAAAAGTAACGATGTTACAAATTGAGTTATTTTTTTCATAACGTGTTAGCATTCCTAATAGTTATTATATTTGAGATAGATCTATAATCATAGATATATAATTATTTATAATAAGATAAATTATAATATATATATAAATTCCTATAATATTACTAAGCTTAAATAAAATAAAATCTTAGTAGTTAGTAATTACACTCAATTAATATTCATAAACAATACTATAGGATTTATTTAGGGTAAGATACTTTTAAGATTTCAATATCAATACAAGCGCAGGGCCGTCCCGAATGAGGGGGGGTAGAATCCCCCCCAACTTTTGAAAGTAGTTTACAAAATTAAGTTCAGTCGGCAAATAGTAGAAGAAGTCGATGGCCTTTTTTTTTGCTTATTCACGTTTTGAATGAAATATTTTTCGGAATTTTAAGTCAGAAAACTATAAATTATTAGAATTTAAGTCGGCAAAATGGAAAAACGTTGATTACCTTTTTTTTCGCCTATTTTATGTTTGAATATAAGTATTATATTATTTTTTCACATTTTCACCCCCCCCCCCTTAAAAAAAAATCTTTCTTCAGGACGGACCTGTACAAGCAATTATACTCACGTGGGAGATACGAATAAAATTACATCATATTTTTCTACGAACACAATAATAATAATAATATATAATCTAAATACTTAAGAGGATGTTACACTCGCATTTGTTGTCTCTGTTTATCTAACAGATAATATAGCAAAATCACATTACGCAGAATTGAAATTTTGGCGTTTAGGTTAAATTTAGAGTATAAACACCTATTACAAAATATAAAGCGAGGAATATTTTCGAGTGAACCTCATAATTTTGTAAAATATCGTCTGACGAAAAAGTTAAAGCTATTTAAAAATATCAAAAACTAAAAATGCCGTAACTTTTTTTTTCTGACAATATTTTACAAAAAGCCCATGAGGTTCACTCGAAATTATTTTTCTCGTTAAATTTGATAATAAGTGTTTAAGCTCTAAATCTAACCAAAATGCCATAATTTCAATTTTGCGTTGTATAATTTT